>JARYGA010002895.1:0-24849 GCA_030545235.1 Helianthus tuberosus
CTTTAATTGCTATGCTGTACTAGGCTTGGTTGAGGATTTCATCGAGGATGAGTAGCATTCTTTCGCCTCCTGCTGATCACTATCAACCTTGACAACTCCCCAAGGGGTAGGGATCTTGATGCATTGGTGATATGTTGATGGCACAGCCTTCATATCGTGAATCCATGGTCTTCCCAGTATGATGTTATAGCAGGATAGAGAATCCATCACACAGAAACGTTGTATCAAGTTGACTCCTTCAACATATACTGGTAACTTTATCTCTCCCACTGTGTTCCTAGCCTCTCCACTAAACCCAACAAGCACGGTGGACTTTGAAGTGATATCCATCAGAGATACATTCATTCTCTTCAGAGTCTCTAGTTGGATTATGTTGACGGAGCTGCCATTATCAACCAATATCCTGCGTACAAAATGGTTAGCCACATATAATGTTATTACCAGAGCATCATGATGAGGATCCTGGACAGTATCCCTGTCATCACCATCAAATGTGATCACTTTGTCAGTTGTGAGGGTAGTCATCCTGACAGGTCTGTCTCCCCTTTCGGCCTTAGCTTCTTTTGCATGTCTCTTTGCCGCCGAATACGAAGTCCCATAAATGTCGGATCCTCCCGAAATAAAGTTGATTATCTTGGCATCCGCGGGAGGTGACGCTGCTCGCTCAGGATCCTTCTCAGTATCCTGACCCTTATTCTTCTTTCTTCCTAAGAGATCTTTTAGATATCCCTTGCTTAGAAGATAGCTTATTTCTTTTCTTAGAGCAATGCAATCCTCAGTTACATGTCCGAAATCTTCGTGGAAGGCACACCATTTTGACTTATCTTTCCAATCGGCTTTTTGTTGATTCTTTCGAGGCCACCTAGCCTTGTCTCCTAAACCCTGCATGGCATACATCAATTTAGGAATGTTAACAGAAAAGCAATATTCAGATAATTCAGGATATTCTTCAGGATCCTCGTCTTCGATAGCATTCACTTTCTTGTTTTCATTTCTACAATATGGCTTAGAGCGATATGGCTTAAATGAGGATTCTGACTTCCTGTTAGTTGACTCATAGGTGTTGGATGAGTTCATCCTCTCTTGCATCTTTCTGTCATCCTCCAATCGAATATATCTTAGGGCCCTGTTTCGAGCTTCATCCAAGTTCCTGCATGGGTTCATTACAAGGTCTTGGTAAAATTGAGAATCTTTTTGCAGCCCCATCTTGAAAGCTTGCACAGCTGTTGCAACATCAAGATGCGGAATGTCTAAGGATTCCCGGCTGAACTTGTTCACATAATCCCTTAGGGATTCTTGAGGCCCTGTGTTATCCTGTAGAGGTCACTTGTTAGTTTTTCAAAGCTTCTACTACAAGAAAACTGACTATTAAATAAATTCACTAGGTGAGCAAATGATGTAATCGAATGAGGAGGAACATTTAAGAGCCATTTCAAGGCTGATCCTGTTAAGGTAGAACCAAAACCCTTACACAAGCATGCTTCCTTGAGCTCCGGAGGGATAGGGTTAATCTCCATTCTTTCCCTATAGTTCCATCATAAAGTTCATGTTGGGGGTTTGAAATCTCTTTGGAATCTCAGCATCACAAATAGGATATGCAAAGCGAGATATCCTGTGGCTGTCTTGGGACACTTCCGGGATTGGCTGGACCACTCCAGGTACACTGGATATCATGTCCTTCAACTTCTGAAGCTCCCTAGTAAATGCTGATGTTACACCTGTATCCTGCAAAGATCCACTATTGTTAGCAGCATGAGTATTATTATTATTTGACACGTTACCCGTCTGAGGATTCTGCCCATATCCCGAAGCATATCATGAGCTCCTCATGGTTGACATCCTGACCGAGGAGGGTATTTCAGGAGTATGATTCTGAGGAAGGCTGGGCACAATATTCCCCCTATTATCCTCAGTGTACACAGCCGAACTGAAGTTCAAAGTTCTGGGTTGTAATGGAGTGACGATATCCTCAGCAGATCTGCTCGAGCCAGACTTCAAGAGTTGTATTTCCCTCAACAGCATTTGGTTTGTTTCCTGTTGCTGCCTCATTTGTTCCTGCACACTTCCAAATAGGGTTAGAATTTCATCATTAGAAGCTAAAATGGGAGCAGATCCCTGAATACTCCGAGTAGGGATAATATCCTGAAGTTGTGAAGAAGATTGGATCCTTGGAGGAGGTGGTGGAAGCACCGGACCAGTAGTAGCAGAAGTTGTAGCAGACACAGTGGAGGAGCTCATGTTTGATCTTGAGGCCATTGTAAACAATGTGGCAAAAAGTTTTGAAAACAGAAAACCGATTAACGATTTCACAAAGATTTTTAGTAAAGAGAGCACCACTTGCCCCACGGTGGGCGCCAAATTGTTTTGGTCAAAATTTACCGAAGCAATTAAGTGATCAAATTAGTTAAGTGAGGTAATGTGCTAAAAAGTGTGTTGAAAATATGTTGGTTAAGTTGTTTGGAAAAACAGTATTCAGGATACGGCTCAGGATATTGAGTTGTATCTACGATTAAACAATGAGCAAAAAGTAAAGGGGATGACACGAGATATACGAGGAAAGCCCTTGATCAATCTAGATCGTCGGCATAAAACCTCGGGAGCTGACAATCGCAGCTGCCTTGTTCTTCTTATTGCTTTAAACGTCAGGATACAGTGCAGGATATTGACCAGATCGCTAAGTGTTACAACGCTTTTGTGCGAAAATGAAAATTGCTAGAGAACATGTGTAAGAGTGTAGTGAGTGTTGATGTGATGTCCTATTCGATCTGATATACCCACCTATTTATAGTAACGAATTACAAACGAAAATTCCTATAAATATGGGATGCTCCGAATATTCCATTGCTAACGTTGTAGACCAAGTAATACGGCTTCAACGTCTTTATTTGAACGACTTGGACCGAGTCTCCCGCGGAATGAGTCCTTGTGAACGTCGCTAGCTTCTAACCCGCGTATCTGCACATAATCCGTTAGTGATCCTGAGGATACCATTCAGGATGTTACCAATATCCTGAATCAGCATCCCAGATGTGAACAGATATCATATAACCAAGATATAACCCAAGATATTTCTCAGGATATGGGCTCAGAATTTCACCCATAACAAAAACATTGGTTCATTTTTCCGTGGTGAGTAATTGGGCTTGGGTTCCTACTATTTTTAGTGGGTTTGGTTTCTAACAATCTTTTAAATTTCACGAAATATCTCAATCTCTCATGGAATTCATTTGGGCCTGTTTTTATTATTCGTAAACAACAATCCAATGTCGAATTCAAATCTTTTCGATCCAAGTGCCTATCTACCACTACCCAAACCGACACAACCTCCTGGTCCTCCCACAGATCCTTATGGAAGACCATTCGATCCAAGTGCATATCTTCCACCACTGCATGTTATTGCTCAAGCTCACGCCCTTTCAAACCTAAATTCGATCCAAGTACCTACTTCGGTATGACACCATCGATTACTTACACTCCACTTCAACCTCTATTTGTTACACCTCAAGCCCAAGATCAAAAAGGCAACCAAAATCCTTTCAGAAATCAAGCAAGTACATCCACGTCCAACTCAAATCAAACTGATGAAAGGTGTGACTGGTTTGTACAATGTGGAGGTGGAGATCAAGGAGGAACTGCATTTTATGCTGAAATTGTCAAGAATGACAACGATGGTGAATCTTCAGGAAATGATGACAGTTCAGGATATAGTGGCAGTACTGATGAAGATGGCTCAGGTGTGAGTGATTACAGTTCAGAATCGGACGTGAAGGAGGGAATGGACTCTGAAGCTGATAATTTGTCGAATGATGCCAAGGAGATGAAATGTCAAAAATCTGACTTGATCAAGAAAGCTGCTGCTGCATCGAATGACATGGAGAAGTTCTTATCTGAAGATGGATCTTTCTCTTGCCAGAATGACAGTATGGATAATGTCGCAGCTTCTATAAGTCAGGTAAAATCTGAAACTCCTATCATATGTAGTGTTTGTGCTGATATGAAACATGAATGTGCTAAATTAAAACATGAATCTGAAACAATTCATAGTCACAATCAAAGTTTAGTTATTGAACTATCAAAATGCAAAGTGGCAAACATGGCCTTAGCTCGCAATGAAATGGATTTTAAATCGGTAATTGAAACACTCAAGAAAAGCATTTCCGAATTAACAAAAACTGTTTTTAATAAACAAATTGGTATTAATAACTACATTAATATCATTGAGGAAACAAAGAAAGAGCTAGCTGTGGCAAAATGCGAGCATGATGCAATCAAGCTCAAATTGGAGAGTTATTCTAACTCCCGATATGTGCTTGATCACATCATAGACGTTCAAAAGCTGAAAGGGAATATGAAAGGCGTTGGGTATAAGTCATGTCCGCCCCCTTTGAGACACAACTATACCAGAATGCCTGATGAAGAGGAAATGCCTCGTTTTGAACCAAGTGTGCCTCTCGATTATGAGGAAGTTACTACAGGATTAGGGTTCAAATCGGACAGTTCCTCGAGTACCTCATCTGAAGAAACAGAAACTTCAACATCTATGAATCAAAGTGCTCCAATTATTGAGGGCTATGATTCGTCTGATGATGAATCAGATGTGAGTGACCAGGATGAATCACTTGACAAGATGAAAGGAGTAGAAATTCGAATTGAGAATCATATTCTTTGTGATCCTTCTACTCCTGCTGTGCAATCTGTTGCCAAACAAGTGATAGATCATGTCAAGGAAGTGAAGGAATCTGTGTCTGCCGTTAAGAGTAATAATGTGCTGTATACTTTGGTCGGTGATGCTAAAATTTATTCGGACAAAGATTTTCCAATTAAAAATGTCAATCCATCCTTGATTGATAAAGTTTTTGAAGATACTACCAGTAAGTTTTTGGGAAAAGCGATCCCAAGAGTTTCTGTAACTCAGTGTGATCCTATTCCAAAAGCTGAAGTTAGAAGACAATTTGGAAATCAAAGATTACCAACAAAGCAACAACCTATCGCTTTTAAAGGTAAACAAAAGGAACAACGAGCTCAAAAGCCCAAAGCTTCACAACCGAGGGTGGAAACAAAGGGAGCTCGTTACAAGAAAAAGGTTCAAAAGATCAACTTCGTGAAATCAAGAGGGACTGATAAAATTGAAACTTTCGAAAACAAATCCAATATGGATTTTGTTAAACAAGTTAAAATTTTGAAAAGAAACAGTCAAAACAATTACACACAACACACAAACGGTTGTGATGTAGGACCAATTACCTCAAGATCACGAAGTTCATCATCAAGCTCTTACAGTTATGATACTCTGAGGTTTGTTGAGCGGAGATCATGCTTTGAATGCTGTGAGTATGTATACATTATCAAGAACTGTCCATATCTCACTAAGGGAAAGGAAAAAGTTAATGCCCCCCGTAGTAACACTTACTATAAAAGATCTGTTTCACCAAAACAGGACCCTCCTCTTGTTAAACAATGAGAAGTGAAACAGAAAAAGAAACAACGAAAAGAAGTTGAAAAGGCGTTAAAACCGGAGGTTGTCCAAACAAAATATGTTAAATCGGATGTTAAACATGAAAAACATAAACAAATTTGGAAACAAAAAACGGCAAATGTTTCAGGGGGAGTTCAATCAATTCCGAATCATCAGGAAATCGAAGTCACAATCCTCGATGATGACGGACGACCCAAGTCTATGAAGGCTTGGGTCCCCCTCTCCAACTAATCTCTGAGTGAGTGTGCAGGATGTTCCAGGAGGAATAATCGATCGTCTTAAGATTGTTGATAGTGGAGCGTCCATGCACAAGATTGGCGACATAAGGCTCCGAAACATTGTTACATCTAGTAGTTGTTGCCTTTGGTGGAGAGAAGAAAAAGAAAAGGAAAAGAAGAATGTCTGATGAAAGAGATTGAAAGCTTCGAGAAAATGAAAATCATTCCAAAGTTTGATTGTTAAAGGCTATAATCGGGTCCCCAGGATAGATTCAATCAAAATGTACACACCAGCAGCACGTCTGAAGTTCAAAATCAACAAGATGAACGTGCAGTGTACATTTCTTCGCGGTGTGATTGAAGAAAATGTGTTTGTTGAACAAACCAACCGGGTGTGCGGATGCCTTGGCATGGATTAAACAACCGCACACTACTTCTCAAAGAGAAAGAGAAAGTCAAAGACCTTCGCTAGTGCAATGTGGAAGACCAGCCAGACCCAGAGGTTTATGATCTTGTTGCTGTGAAGAGTTTTCTCGGATCAATTGAAGTAGCAGCAAAATCGACCTTGAAATCCACACCGGGTGGATATCCAGTTTGGGAGAGCACTCAGATCCCTGGCAATGCACGAAGCAGTTGCAGGATACGGTTTTGAATTTCTAATCTCTCCTATACTTGTCGATATTTAAGCTGCTTTATGAATTATTGTTATCTCGTACAGCACTCTATGACCAAACACGTTGATCTCGAATATCACCTCACACGTGATTGTTTCAATATGAAACTCGTCAATGTTGCCATGGTCCGCACCGCTTACCGACGTGCCAACTCATTTTTTCCAGAATTTGATAAATCGTTTCTGATTAACTTAATTTTGGTAAACGGCATTGAGGTAAAACATGAGTTAACTGACATCGGGAAATCGTTTTTGTAAATACCTTTGTGTTTTTAAAATTTATCATAGTTTGTTGATTTTAGGGGGAGTAAATCTAAAATTTGAAAATTCAAGAACATCGGAAAATGTCAAAAACACAAAAATAATAGAAAAACAAAAATGAGTTTCCTTGCGAGAAAAAGAGAAAATGATAGTACATCAGTGGTCTGTTGAAACCTTTACTGAACTTAAATGGAAAAGCGATAAGCAGCTCTATATAAGATGTATCGGTAGGCTCATAATCATTTCAAAGTGTGCAGGGCGATATAAACCTTAATCGACTGAAGACTGTGTGGGAACTATTAATTGGCATATGGTCTTGGTACCGAAATTTTGTTTGAGAGATTGCCGAGGTTCTAAGATATTCGGTCTTTATGCTGCTTATCATCTGGGTATCATGGTTGTATCTGTTACCGAAAATTAATGGAGACGAAGTCTAGATCTTCCATGATACTATACATACGTGTACATATTGCATTCGACCTCAATAAGTGATCAACAATCACATGTCCAAACAAATAAGTGATAAAATATCACATTTATCCGGGAGTCAAGTTCGTCTCTTTGTTGTACGATGTACTGACTTGTTCACGGACTTGCTCCTGTGCCCTCATGCATATGAAAATCAAATTCCTCATCAATAAGTGATTCTATCACATAGGGCTTGTTTTCAATCAAAAATGAGTGAGTTTCTCACATCTTTTATACGGTTAAACAGATGATAAACGGTATACTCACCGGTAAGATGAACTCTCGTGCATACCTTGAAACGGGAATGTGTCGTGTGTGGATGAACACCAGTCGGTAAGTATAAATCATATCTAATCGTATCCCCTCGCCATGATTACATCTGACAAGTTGAGCTTATGTGGACAACAATACCGATAATCGTTATAGGATGCTTATCTAAATGCTAATTAAATGAACAACAAGAGCGTTTTGGCGTGACCGTACACTGATATGATTCTCTTACCCTCGAAACTCGCAAAAAGATTGTCTGTAAATATTTATTTACTATATTTCGTTTCTACATATCTGTATATATTTATCTATTGCTTTCCGTCCTTACTTTTGAAAAATGAAAAATACCAAAAAGATTTTAGGTGTGTTTTAATCTAAATTTTATAAAAGCCAAAAAGATTTTGCTTCTAATCTATTTTTGATTGACTGATGTTGGAACTCGAGTCTATCCTACCCAAAATCATGATTGTAAGCCGGAAAATAATTGCATCTTCATAAACGGTCGAAGTTAACAAGTTTTGAATGTTAAAGGATTAAAATTGATCAATTTTTAAACTTTCAAACTATTGTTGGTCGGTGTTTGATTGAGATTTGATCTCATATGTGTCGTTTTGTTTAATTTATCTATATTCCAAGCGGTTGTTCTCATTACGTGTTTAGGTTTGTTGCGTGTGCAGATGTTACATTCGAACCAGCTAAAAGCGAAGAGAACATGTCAGATGACAAGCCGTAAAGTGAAGACACGCCATTGATGCAATCAGAAGATCAAGATGATCGAGTTGCAACTGATCACTCATCAACACCAAAAGGATCAAAAGTATTGAAGTTCAAAAGATTCACTAGCATCATTCAAGGGAGAGTTTGTAGATATACTCCCTGATTGTGACACGTGAAGACCTCTGAAAATCCGACAATGTGAAAAACGAACCATCACGAGTATCGTCCAAGGGGGAGTTTATTGATACATTTTATGTGGACGCGACTCGGTTCGGTTCAACTTGGTTCGGTTCGACTCGGTTCGGTTCAACTTGGTTCGGTTCGACTCGGTTAGGTTCGGCTCAAGCCCGACGTCGCGACATTCCTCCGTCATGCGCCCCATAGTTCGACACGCGAAGCACGAAGAGCCGTGAGCAGTTTCCTGCTGACACATCATCATGACATCACCATGATGATGTCATGTGAAGACTTTTCATTCAAATGCATGCTTTCATTCAACGAGAATTTCATTAATTTGATCGAATCAGATGCTACTGTTGGTTTATAACTTCTGCATGACGAAACTCTAATCCAAGCTTGCATGACGAAACTCAAGACATACTGTCGACGAAAGTCATGCAATCCCATGATGACGAAACTCCTTGAAGACACTTGACGAAACTTCCAAGTCCTCCTGCATTGACGAAACTCATGTTGTCCATGGCGAAACTCCTGGTTTGACGAAATTCTTGGAAGTTTCGTCATCATGGTCCTTGACCTTGAAGTTTCGCCGGCTCCCCATGAAGTTTCGTCGACCTGCTGAAGGTTTCGTATGCTGCTGTGCTTATATATAACAGCAGTGGACTGAAGACAGGCGTGAACACACAGAGGGAGAACAGAGTGTATATCAGAGAGTTTTATTGTACTTCTTATCATATTATCTTGTATCAAAACTCGTTGATATTCAATATACAACCGTTAAACGTTGAATCTTTGTGTCGTGTGTTCATCTCTCACTTGGTTTGTGTCGTAACAGGGATTCCGCACCTGTTCCGGCATCTGAAACAAGAAATCATCGTTGTCCGACGATCCGAAAAACGGACCTACATATACCACAGTCAATGCCGTTATCTTTTGTCCTCCATTTCATCTCCATTCTAACAGGTTTTATGGCCTTTATATCATCTGCATTTTCATGCCAACAGATTTGAGGTAACCTACTAAAGCATTCCTCTACAGAAAAAAACAAAAAGATTAGGTGGTTTATATTGTGTTTTAAAAGCATAAGTCGGAAAACTTACTGTCTTTAAAGGCACATCACCATATTTTTGTTTATTTGTGACCGCTTTCGCACTATTGTCAAGGATTAATATATTTTTCTTCAAGATTGAATGAGATCACATAGAAATGCTCTACATGGAGAATTGGGACAAGGATAATTTTAAAATCGTTTATGCTTTTTAACTTTGCACCTTGAAGAATTTTTTCTATGTTCTCTGTGAACTCTTCTATCATTTTTTTTCTTTCTTTTCATTCAATGATAAAGCCTGCATAACAATAAACAAATTAAATTATTAATTGCGTTTTATGAAGGTAATAAAACATACAGTTGCATTTTATAAAACTTCATTCAAACAAATTACACATTGTGTTTTATGAAAGAAATAAAACTGACAATTACGTTTGTTATAACTTTATTCAATCAAACTTCAAAAAACTTCATTAAACATATATTATTTGTATAAAACAGACAAATTGCGTTTTATAGATCTTACCAGCATACGAATAGTACAGAAAAATCTTGGAGTTTTGTTGTCTTTTGATCTTCTTTTTTCTTCTTCATTCAAAATATATTCCCAACAATTGATTACTTCTCCTATTATTTCCAATCCTGGCCTCATTGTTTCTGCAGCATATCTCGACAGAAATACATGATCTTTAATTTTAAAGAGAGTGTCCCTGCAAAAAAAAATAATTAAATTATAATATTTTGATTTTTTGTTTTGTGTTAGTGTATATAAATGATTTCGTACGTTATTTCCCCTTTGTATGGAAAGCATATCCCGATATGTTGTTTTCGTGTGCTGTTCTTGCTTCGTTCATTGCTATTTGTCTTTGATAGTATGGTGAACATAATACTTCTGCTACATTTTTCTGTCGATCTGGTCGTACTATCTTCATGATTATTTGTTCTGTTTTGTTGATATCACTTGTTGGTTGTTCTTCCTGAACAGGTTTTGCAGGTGTTTTATACGGATCTTCTTGCGGGTTCAGGAATGATGTGTTTTGAATCAGATCACTGATTTCTTTTTCAGTATTCTGTTCTTCAATTCTAGCTAACATTGTTTGTATCCCAGTAATTTGAATAGAAGTTTCAACTTCTTTTTCGCTTGTTTTATTTTCAGATTCCGTTTGATTTTCGGATAGTGTAGCATGGCGAGTAGTATCATCTTTCACTTCATTTTCATCCACATTTGAAGACAACTGAGAAATTTTCAAATCAAAGGATGGTACCTCATCATTTTGAATTTTTTTTTATTTGATTTTTTTCTGCTTCATCTGTCTTTTCAATTATCTCCCACATTAATGATGGAGTTTCTTCGCTAAAAGATGATTGTACCAATAAAGGGTTTTCAATGTGTGTTTGCAGACTTGATGTAGGTTCTTTCTCAATGATTTTTTCTGGATTTGAGGATTGGACTACAACTGTGTTATCTTCATTGCGTTTTGTAGCATCATCATTGCATTTTTCAGTCAATGGAGATGAAATGAGTTGATTTTCTGTGTCTTCATTTTGGCTCAAATTTAGAAATCTTGATGGTGTTTCGATTAGAGTTGAATCAATACTAACTTTCTTGTGCTTTTTAGCTTGATCGTTGAATTTTTCAATCAATGAAGCCCATTCGTTTACTTTGTTATGAACAATTTCACTATTTGAATATTCTTCAATGATCTCATCTATGCGTGATTGGATGCTTTCGAAAACTTCTTGAAATCCTTTAAAAGGATAATCTAAGGCAGTCACAACATATTCTTCATTGGATTTTTTACCTTCAATGTTCTTCATATTTTCATCGCCACTTTTTGTTGAATGAATGTCAGAAAGACCTTCACTTTGATTTTGTGATGGCATGAAATTACGCAATCGGCATTGACTGTCTACCCACAATTTATCTTTATTTCCTTTTGATGGTTTTATGAAGAATTGCCCCCATGATCCAACACTTTCTGTTTGTGTTTTTTCAGTTTCATTTGTTTTAAGCTGGCTGCTTTGAGCATCCTCTTGTTCAATCCAGTTTATTGCAGCTCTAAGTAAGGTGTTTCCATCTTTTATCTCTTCTGAGTTGATTTGGATGTCTGGTTGTTCTTCAACATCGTCTTCATCTTTTTCTTCAGATTCATCTTGACAAATTTCTTCATTTTCATTGTCGGATTCAGATGGATAAACATAAAATTCATCCTCCTCATCTTTCTTTTTTTGTTTATTCTTTCTGACATTTTTCTCTTTTTTCTTTTTATCCTTTACAAGATCTCTCCCCTCATTTAGCGCAACAATTTCCAATTCATCTTCAAATTCTTGTAATGTTGTAGAGTCAATTTTATCTAGAGAGAACTCTTCAGTGTGTTCAGCATCTTCAAATTCTTGTAATGTTGTATGAATTATTGCGTTTTAAAACAATACTCAATACTTATTTTGTTGCGTTTTATAATATAAATCATTGTAAACAACTTACACAACTAATTTTTTGAAACTTTATATATATTGCTTTTAAACAAGCATTGCGTTTTAATCAAGCATATTTTGAACAAAGCAGATAAACATGTAACACCTGTGCCTCCACGGCCATCAAACAAATACCGAACCAATGAAATATTATATTTCATACTTGGGGATTTGTAAAAATGTGTGTATCATTTACACATATCAATTCTTGTTC
Source organism: Helianthus tuberosus (assembly GCA_030545235.1). Classification (NCBI taxonomy): domain Eukaryota; kingdom Viridiplantae; phylum Streptophyta; class Magnoliopsida; order Asterales; family Asteraceae; genus Helianthus; species Helianthus tuberosus. Next base: position 12,001 of record JARYGA010002895.1, read on the forward strand.
TATTTCAAACTCTAAATCGCTTTCTGGAAGGTTATACGCGCACCGATGCGTAAATATAACCAGTTTAATGCAACGAACACTCCGGAATAGTGAAATAGGCTTAACATACCTTAAATAACCTTTACATAACTTAGAAATAAGTTTTGGAAGGTTTGGTATGCCGAAAACAAGTTAACTCGCTTACAGGGACTAAATATGACAAACTGCGAAAGTATGCCAATTTGAACTGTAACAGACATTCCGGAACATGACCATAAGTTAAACATACCATAAATATCCTTTACATAGCTTAGAAATAGGCTTTGAGGGGTTCGGTGTGCTAAAATAAACTTTTGTGTCATTCAGGGACTAAAAGTGTCAAAAAGTGCACAAGTTTGCATTTTCGCGCATAACTTACGTTCTGAATACATCTGGACATCCAAAAATTTATGTAAGCATGACTACATTATATTTTAGTGTTCGCCTTAAGAAAAATCCATTCGTCGCGTCATTTGGATCGTTTTTCGCGCTTATGCGCATTCCGTCGTAATTAAGCGAACATCGCGATCGTACGACCAAACGAACCGACATCCGAGATATTTTTGAGCATGTTTTGAGTTCCCTATACTTTAACTTCATTTTAGAGCCTTGAAATGAGGTTAACGGGGTTCAAACGCATCGAAAATCGCTTAAACGGGCTGCAGGGACCATTTCTGCCAATTTTGAAAGTTGCTGAAACAAGGGGGGCAGTGGCGTAGCGCCACTGCATGTGGCCTTACCAGTCGCGCTACGCGACTGCCTATTCTGGGCAGAAACATGCAGAAAACTCATTTTTCGCATTTTCGGGACCAGATTCGATGTATCGACAGCTGTTTACAGCTGTTTTGCACTCCCAAATCCTTTGCCACATGTTGATAGCCTATGGTTAGTGCCAATTTAGTCACCATAACCTTCCGACACTTGTACGGACATGATTAAGGCACGAGTTTCGACAAACGATCTTAACGGTTCGGGTATTCCTATAAATACCCAACCCATTCAACCTCATTTCTTACAAGAATTCTGATTTGAGAGCTCTAAGTTGAAACCATTGTTTCATACCTGAGTTCTTGGATCGGGATTAGCATTCGGGGACCCTTCGTAAGTATTCTTTCGTTCTTTTCCTTATTTTATTGCTTTTCGAGTCAGAAAGTCAAACTTTGTTTGACTTTCAGCGTTGACCAGTAATGGTCAATGCGAAGTTCGTTTGAACTTCGCAACGTGATTGTAATCACGATGGTCATAGTCCCTTGGGATTATGCCTACTGATTACCACGTTGTTTAGGGTCGTAGGGTAAGCGATCTAATAAATCGCTTATACCTTCGAACTCGACCCAGTTTGGTCGATCATTAGGATCCGACCAAATACATTAGGTGACCCTAGTATAGGGCATAACCTTCCGAGGTTATACCCTATGGTCACATCGTTTAAGTAGTTGAATGATAGGTAGTTTATATGCCTTAGGTAAATTACCATAATACCCTTTTCATGTATAATTGGTAACTAAGCATATGTAACCTAAACCTTTGTCATATAACTGATTATGTAACATGTTTAGGCATATAACACTTGTCATAGGACTAGTTAGGCGGTCCAAACGCGTTTCACGCGCACGACGCGTTAAAGTAGCATAAGCTACCTTAATGGGTCGCGATGGGTCGAAAGCACTTAGGTTTGGTTTCATTGTAGTATGTAGGCCTAGTTAAACCATATCATATGAGTTCCAATACTCATTTGGTTTACCAAGCCTCATCCTATCCGATCTCCCGATTTATGTCCGGTTTATTTATATAGTTTTAGATTGCCGACTGATTTCGTGCTCCCTCTAGCTTTGTTTGGTTGTTGTTCAAGACCTCCAAGCATTATCAGGCGAGTACATTTTCCCCTATTTTACTGTTTTCAATTGTTTTGGGGTGACTCATATGTGCTAAATGTTTTCGATGTTATAACGATGGTTTCAAAAACAATTAAAACGATTTATACAAAACTAATAACGATTTCAATAAAGTGAACAAACTTGTTGGTTGTAGTTACATAACAAATGACATTCATTAGCAATGATCAAGCCGACCAGTATTAGGTTATGGTACCATAGGATCTGACAAATCCCGTTATTTACTACACCCGTGGTTATGTGTGGGTATGGTAGGTAGCGACTGAATCTGTAATTATTAACTTACCCTATGGAGGTTTGTTAATACGAAAACGAGAAGCGACGAAAACGAGAAGCGACGAAAGTCACGAAGGTTTGAATGTTATTAGCGAGACGATCATATAAGTAGTTTCACGACCTAAAACGAATTAAACGATTTACGATTGGTTTTCACACGATGTTTTAACGATTGGGTAACGATTGGGTTTCACACGATGTTTTAACGATTGGGTAAACGATTGGCTTCAAAGCGATATACGATATTATTTTGGTTATACATATTACATGATTTACATTTGGGCATGAACATTACTTAGGTGGTTTGGTTTGGATTAAGTGATTAAGTAACAATGCGTGTGGAATATGATACAAGCATGGTGGATACGCCGCTGGTACTTCCTATATATAAGTGTTTGTATGGTATTACATATTGTAGCGTTATTTGAATCATTTCAGTTTGAGACATAGAACATTTTATACAAGTAACATACTTTTCACAAGACATTTATTTACAAACAACTTATCTTATACAAACTCATTTTACATGGTTATTCATTTAATCATGCATTATTCTCTTATTTATACATATCACCTGAACTTATCATTGTTTTTCAAATAATTTACTAAAACAAATGTTTTTGGGTTAAGAGTCATGGCTACGAGGTTTTACAAATTATAACCCGCTTGATTTGAGTTGGTTAATTAAGTTGCAATATTATACTCTTTTCAAAACAAGGTTTTTAAATAAAGTATTGCAACGTCTAAACTAGCCATGATTTCGACACTCCTACAAAACCTATGTACTCGCCAGCATTTCTTTGCTGACCTCGTTTTCACATATGTTTCAGGTATTGTTGAATGATATCGATTGATAAGATGCATGCTCACATAGGACTGGACAAGGCCTTAGTGACTCAATAACAATGATAGACTATGTTTAAATAGTGTATTTAGATTTCCAGACGATGTAATTATTCAATGTTTAATAAAACGAAACACTTTTTGGTATCCATGGTTATGAAACATTAATTCTGTTGCAACACGCCCCGATGTTTCCGCCGCGATTTGTTGTTTTACGCGGTCGGGGTGTGACAGAAAAGATGGTATCAGAGCCAATGGTTATAGGGAATTAGGTTATTAGTAATGCTTTGACCTAGTCTATAACCTTCTTAGGACCCTAACGCGAGTTTACTTGCGTTTAGTCATAAAACAATACCGCCACCTATCCTTAGGCGACGACCACAACAAGAACATATATTTCAAAACCGCTTTGAAAATTAATCATCTGTTCTAGGATGATTGATTACTAGGTTTTGAACCCTCTATTGTAAGGTTTTGAACTCTCTATTATATGGTTTTGAACCTCTTTGAGTTTTCAAAACTTCGTCAAGGTTTTGGGTTTTAAATAATGTGAACACGTGCAAACTGGAAGGGTGAATGCCTGTATTCTGGGTTTTCTGGCTAGGCAAGCACTTCGTATACATCTCATCAGACGCGAGACCAGTTGTGCTTACCTGGGAATTCTTGGGATGAGTGTTCACTTATTAGGCGAGCATGTCTTCGCGATACATTATTTTTGACCCATTTACTTTGATCAGTCACCGTCTCATTTGTTTGCCTTAGGTAACAAACAAATGATCGCAATCTTCATGCGTTATCATTCTGTTTTGATTGTCCAATAATCTTTCACCTGTTTCTCCCTATGCCTTTCTTTTTCTTCAAGAATGTCTCTTCATCACGATGACGCCCAGATATCTGAGCAAGCAGCCAAAATTCGCTCAGCGAATAGGCGAAGTAGCCCTGAAGCCTGTTGAATTAGCTACTGCCATGTATCATCTCCAGGATGAAGCCACTCAAGAGTCACCAAGACAGGCAGGACCTAGTCAGGTGACAGCACCATCAGCCAAGAAACCAATCGAGGAATCAAAGACCATGGATGAACGATCCCCTAAGAAGTCAAAGAAGCGAAAGGCTTCTCAGAACTTCGCCATGGTCGCTCACAATGGTAAAGCAGTCCCCAACCAACCAGCTCAACCCCCTGCTAGGTGTGTATGGCTTTTCCTATGATACCTACATCAAGGAACTATGTACCTTACAACCTACTCTTGTGATTTCTCTCTCTCAAATGATTGCTCATGATTCCCTCGAAAATTTTAAGTACTCGTTTCACTCTAAGAAACAAAGTACAGAAAATTTAGTGACATTATGAGTAATCGTGCTTTTCGCACATCTGTGCCTTTAAATCCTTGGTTAGATAACTAAGGGTATTTTCAAATCTCATACCCATTACGTTTTGATTTTTCAACATACACAGTACCAGTATTTCAAAACAATCTTCATGATCTCAAAACATTTCATATAGTTTGAAAACAATTTTTCTAGATGCATTGTCTGTGTTATTTCAAAAACATTGGCCATGTTATCAAAACCAACCTTTCTAATTTCAAAATATTTCATATAGTCTGAAGACAATATTAACACAATACATTTTCTGATCAAGTGCATGATTTCGAAAAGCATCATTCATGTCTTTCAAAAACCTTATACATAATTTCAAAATTCATTTCGCATGATTTTAAAACATTTTTGTAAATATATCTACCTATTACACCTACTTTATGATTTCAAAAAAAAAATATTATATATAAGGTTTCAAAAACGTTAAACACATTTTTCTTAAAAGAACCCCATGCATAGCTTTCAAAAATATTTTCCTCATACATTGACTTAACCTTCAAATTCCGCTTCATATGTCGCCTTGACATATCAGGCATCTCAACTTCATAAGCATTTTACTTCATGTTTTGACTTAAGCACATCCCGTGCAAGATTTCAAAACATTTTCAACTTCTAAAATCCATATGGGATCTTTTTATCTCCACAATTAGACCCTTGTGGATAATCATCATTCAAATCAGAGTCCTTAATCGGATTCCTTATGTACCTTAATTCGAACACTTCGGTTCCTAGTAATTGAAATCGAATTTTCTTTTTGAATCTTTCTATCTTTATAGTTGGATTCTTGATAACGTTTAAAGTACCAAATGAAATCCACAGATTGGATTCCTAGTATGCTTTAAATACCCATGTCCAAAGATAACAAATTAAACGATTTTGCGATTAAACGATTTTGCGATTAAACGATTTTACAATTATGCGATTATGTGTTATGTGTTATATGTTCTCCTCTATGTTTTTGTGTGATCCAATTTTCGAATCTTCATAGAATCTTTCGTATCTTTATATGAGGGATTCATAGTAGGATATTCAAAAGGTACTACTTTAAATCCTTAATGGGCTTCTACGTTGTAGTTAAAGACCCTTGGGATTATATGGTACCATTCCATGATTCATAAGAAACCCTTTAGTGGTCTAGTCTAAAAGATTGATTCACAATTTGGTTAAAGAACGACATCTAGTGGTGTAGCTGAACAGACTCCTTGATAGTCTATTTAGATCATTTATCGATTTAATTAAAAAGGACTCTATGGCGGTCTAGTTACACTCATCACAGGTTTGTTCATTTGGTTTTACCCTACACATTATAAAATAGACTGTGTGAATTGTGCAAGGAATTGTCTAATTATGGACGCGTACATAATTATGAAATTTAGTGCATAGGAACCCAGTAAGATTTATTATGTGTAAGAACCGATAGTGACAAAAATAACGAAATGAGAACGATGTAATGGAGGTACGGTGGACGCACCAATGACGCTTCATATACTTGTATATAAGTGTCCCTCTTACATTGCAAACATAATGTTATTAAGGTTACTAGAAGTTCAAGAACCCTAACCAATGTTGTTCGATCTTTTCAATTTCATGTTCTCAAGCTCCCACAAGTTTCCTCTAAATAAATTTCGGGACGAAATTTCCTAAAGTAGGGGAGACTGTAACACCTGTGCCTCCACGACCATCAAACAAATACCGAACCAATGAAATATTATATTTCATACTTGGGGATTTGTAAAAATGTGTGTATCATTTACACATATCAATTCTTGTTCTATTTCAAACTCTAAATCGCTTTCTGGAAGGTTATACGCGCACCGATGCGTAAATATAACCAGTTTAATGCAACGAACACTCCGGAATAGTGAAATAGGCTTAACATACCTTAAATAACCTTTACATAACTTAGAAATAAGTTTTGGAAGGTTTGGTATGCCGAAAACAAGTTAACTCGCTTACAGGGACTAAATATGACAAACTGCGAAAGTATGCCAATTTGAACTGTAACAGACATTCCGGAACATGACCATAAGTTAAACATACCATAAATATCCTTTACATAGCTTAGAAATAGGCTTTGAGGGGTTCGGTGTGCTAAAATAAACTTTTGTGTCATTCAGGGACTAAAAGTGTCAAAAAGTGCACAAGTTTGCATTTTCGCGCATAACTTACGTTCTAAATACATCTGGACATCCAAAATTTATGTAAGCATGACTACATTATATTTTAGTGTTCGCCTTAAGAAAAATCCATTCGTCGCGTCATTTGGATCGTTTTTCGCGCTTATGCGCATTCCGTCGTAATTAAGCGAACATCGCGATCGTACGACCAAACGAACCGACATCCGAGATATTTTTGAGCATGTTTTGAGTTCCCTATACTTTAACTTCATTTTAGAGCCTTGAAATGAGGTTAACGGGGTTCAAACGCATCGAAAATCGCTTAAACGGGCTGTAGGGACCATTTCTGCCAATTTTGAAAGTTGCTGAAACAAGGGGGGCAGTGGCGTAGCGCCACTGCATGTGGCCTTACCAGTCGCGCTACGCGACTGCCTATTCTGGGCAGAAACATGCAGAAAACTCATTTTTCGCATTTTCGGGACCAGATTCGATGTATCGACAGCTGTTTACAGCTGTTTTGCACTCCCAAATCCTTTGCCACATGTTGATAGCCTATGGTTAGTGCCAATTTAGTCACCATAACCTTCCGACACTTGTACGGACATGATTAAGGCACGAGTTTCGACAAACGATCTTAACGGTTCGGGTATTCCTATAAATACCCAACCCATTCAACCTCATTTCTTACAAGAATTCTGATTTGAGAGCTCTAAGTTGAAACCATTGTTTCATACCTGAGTTCTTGGATCGGGATTAGCATTCGGGGACCCTTCGTAAGTATTCTTTCGTTCTTTTCCTTATTTTATTGCTTTTCGAGTCAGAAAGTCAAACTTTGTTTGACTTTCAGCGTTGACCAGTAATGGTCAATGCGAAGTTCGTTTGAACTTCGCAACGTGATTGTAATCACGATGGTCATAGTCCCTTGGGATTATGCCTACTGATTACCACGTTGTTTAGGGTCGTAGGGTAAGCGATCTAATAAATCGCTTATACCTTCGAACTCGACCCAGTTTGGTCGATCATTAGGATCCGACCAAATACATTAGGTGACCCTAGTATAGGGCATAACCTTCCGAGGTTATACCCTATGGTCACATCGTTTAAGTAGTTGAATGATAGGTAGTTTATATGCCTTAGGTAAATTACCATAATACCCTTTTCATGTATAATTGGTAACTAAGCATATGTAACCTAAACCTTTGTCATATAACTGATTATGTAACATGTTTAGGCATATAACACTTGTCATAGGACTAGTTAGGCGGTCCGAACGCGTTTCACGCGCACGACGCGTTAAAGTAGCATAAGCTACCTTAATGGGTCGCGATGGGTCGAAAGCACTTAGGTTTGGTTTCATTGTAGTATGTAGGCCTAGTTAAACCATATCATATGAGTTCCAATACTCATTTGGTTTACCAAGCCTCATCCTATCCGATCTCCCGATTTATGTCCGGTTTATTTATATAGTTTTAGATTGCCGACTGATTTCGTGCTCCCTCTAGCTTTGTTTGGTTGTTGTTCAAGACCTCCAAGCATTATCAGGCGAGTACATTTTCCCCTATTTTACTGTTTTCAATTGTTTTGGGGTGACTCATATGTGCTAAATGTTTTCGATGTTATAACGATGGTTTCAAAAACAATTAAAACGATTTATACAAAACTAATAACGATTTCAATAAAGTGAACAAACTTGTTGGTTGTAGTTACATAACAAATGACATTCATTAGCAATGATCAAGCCGACCAGTATTAGGTTATGGTACCATAGGATCTGACAAATCCCGTTATTTACTACACCCGTGGTTATGTGTGGGTATGGTAGGTAGCGACTGAATCTGTAATTATTAACTTACCCTATGGAGGTTTGTTAATACGAAAACGAGAAGCGACGAAAACGAGAAGCGACGAAAGTCACGAAGGTTTGAATGTTATTAGCGAGACGATCATATAAGTAGTTTCACGACCTAAAACGAATTAAACGATTTACGATTGGTTTTCACACGATGTTTTAACGATTGGGTAACGATTGGGTTTCACACGATGTTTTAACGATTGGGTAAACGATTGGCTTCAAAGCGATATACGATATTATTTTGGTTATACATATTACATGATTTACATTTGGGCATGAACATTACTTAGGTGGTTTGGTTTGGATTAAGTGATTAAGTAACAATGCGTGTGGAATATGATACAAGCATGGTGGATACGCCGCTGGTACTTCCTATATATAAGTGTTTGTATGGTATTACATATTGTAGCGTTATTTGAATCATTTCAGTTTGAGACATAGAACATTTTATACAAGTAACATACTTTTCACAAGACATTTATTTACAAACAACTTATTTTATACAAACTCATTTTACATGGTTATTCATTTAATCATGCATTATTCTCTTATTTATACATATCACCTGAACTTATCATTGTTTTTCAAATAATTTACTAAAACAAATGTTTTTGGGTTAAGAGTCATGGCTACGAGGTTTTACAAATTATAACCCGCTTGATTTGAGTTGGTTAATTAAGTTGCAATATTATACTCTTTTCAAAACAAGGTTTTTAAATAAAGTATTGCAACGTCTAAACTAGCCATGATTTCGACACTCCTACAAAACCTATGTACTCGCCAGCATTTCTTTGCTGACCTCGTTTTCACATATGTTTCAGGTATTGTTGAATGATATCGATTGATAAGATGCATGCTCACATAGGACTGGACAAGGCCTTAGTGACTCAATAACAATGATAGACTATGTTTAAATAGTGTATTTAGATTTCCAGACGATGTAATTATTCAATGTTTAATAAAACGAAACACTTTTTGGTATCCATGGTTATGAAACATTAATTCTGTTGCAACACGCCCCGATGTTTCCGCCGCGATTTGTTGTTTTACGCGGTCGGGGTGTGACAGAAAAGATGGTATCAGAGCCAATGGTTATAGGGAATTAGGTTATTAGTAATGCTTTGACCTAGTCTATAACCTTCTTAGGACCCTAACGCGAGTTTACTTGCGTTTAGTCATAAAACAATACCGCCACCTATCCTTAGGCGACGACCACAACAAGAACATATATTTCAAAACCGCTTTGAAAATTAATCATCTGTTCTAGGATGATTGATTACTAGGTTTTGAACCCTCTATTGTAAGGTTTTGAACTCTCTATTATATGGTTTTGAACCTCTTTGAGTTTTCAAAACTTCGTCAAGGTTTTGGGTTTTAAATAATGTGAACACGTGCAAACTGGAAGGGTGAATGCCTGTATTCTGGGTTTTCTGGCTAGGCAAGCACTTCGTATACATCTCATCAGACGCGAGACCAGTTGTGCTTACCTGGGAATTCTTGGGATGAGTGTTCACTTATTAGGCGAGCATGTCTTCGCGATACATTATTTTTGACCCATTTACTTTGATCAGTCACCGTCTCATTTGTTTGCCTTAGGTAACAAACAAATGATCGCAATCTTCATGCGTTATCATTCTGTTTTGATTGTCCAATAATCTTTCACCTGTTTCTCCCTATGCCTTTCTTTTTCTTCAAGAATGTCTCTTCATCACGATGACGCCCAGATATCTGAGCAAGCAGCCAAAATTCGCTCAGCCAGAAAACCCCGAAATAGGTTTTAGACTTTATATATCATTGGAATCGTAATCTCGAGACGAATCTAACGGTATAATTTAGTAAAAACAGGTTTCGGACTAAAATTGTACGGTTTAACCAGTCTGCTTAAATTAAAATGTCGAACATGTCTAAATTGAACGACCTTTTAAGGATGGAACATGAGGTAGGCATAACGAACAAACCACCTAAGATGATGAAGGTGGAAAATTACTTGACATGGAAGGATAGGTTTCAATCCTTTATTGAATATCAGGACACACGCATGTGGATTTGTATTGAAGATGGGTACACAAACCCTACACATGACTTTGAAGGCAGACCGCGTGTCACAGCCTATGTGAACATGCAAGAAAATGATAAAAGGATGTATGAGGCTGAAAAGAAAGCCTTGGCAGCTATCAAGATGTCCCTACCTGATAGCATCAAACACACCTTTAAGAAGTACACTACTTCAAAAGAAATGTGGGATGCGCTAGAGAAGAGATATGAAGGGAATTCTGATGTCAAGAAGAACAAAATTGATCTACTGAAGAAGCAGTTTGCTGTGTTCAAGTACATGAAAAATGAGTCACTTGAGGACGTCATTACTCGATACTACCATCTGATGTCAGAATTGGACAATTATGATATAGATTGCTATTCTGACATAGAGAAAAATGACAAGCTGCTTGATGCTCTGCCTGCTAAATGGGATATTTACACTCTCATGATAAAGGGAGAAGCTGATTATGAAACAAAGGAACTGGAAGAAGTGGTTGGAAAGCTAAGAGCTTATGAGCTCAGCATGAAGAAGAAGGACACTGGATATGATCAGGTTCAAGATCCAGGGATTTACAATGGGCTTACATCTTCTTCATCTCACGATGCTTCTAGCGACTCTGCCACTGCTTTTCTCTCGCGTGAAACTGAGCAGGTCACAGTAAATGAGGATGGTGATGTATGTTTTGTAGCTGCTTCAGGAGGATCAACTGGAGCTAAGAGAACATCAACTGCTAAGCAAAGTAGTAGTTCAAAATTAATGCCTATGAGTGTGAAGTCTGCTGAAGAGCATCTTGCTCTACTTGCTTCATTTGTTGCTTCTTACGAGAACTACATTCAGGGGAAGATATCTGATCCTGCCGTTTTAGATGAAGATTACGATCAGATTGACCCTGATGATCTTGAAGATATGGATTTGCAATGGCAAATGGCCATGATTACTAGAAGGGTGAAGAGGTTCATGAACAGAACTGGAAGGAAATTTGTAGGTAAAACTGTTGGTTTTGACAAGACCAAAGTGAGGGGCTTTAACTGTCAAAGTTATGGTCATTTTGCTAGGGAATGTCAGAAACAAAAGAATGAAACCTCAAGTCAGAGTTCAAACAATAGAAATTCTTCAAACAACTCTAACTCAAGAGCGCTGATCTCTACTGCACGAGAAGGTTCATATGACTGGAGTATTCACTTGGAAAATGATGAGAATGTCACTCAAGCATTTATGGCAGAGATTGTTCCCGTTGATGAAGCTGAAGCTAACATGAATGCTGAAGTTGAGAAGAAAAGTGAAGCTGAGGTAGATAAGGCTGATCAGACAACAGATGCTGAAAAAGGAAAGCCAAAGTCTGAGCATGGAATGGATGATGAAAAGGAAGCAGATGAGAAAGATGAAATCATCAAAAGAATGGAAGCTCAACTTGCTGCTCTTATGGCCAACTCAGACAAATCGACAGGAGAGGTAAGTAACTCTGCTACTTCTGTTTGCTTAAAGTGTCATGAATTACAGGGTGAAGTTGACAGGTTGTCAACTCAAAACAAAAGTCTGGTGAGCGAAATATCTAACGTAACAGAATCAAATTTCTTTGCAAAAAGAAATGAGTCATCATATTTGAAAAAGATAAAAGGCTATGAAGCTGAAATTGAAGTTTTAACCTGTAAACTAAACGAAAAACTTCAAGTCATAGACTTAGCTCATGACATGATGGCTGAGAAAACAAAAGAAATTTCTGAAAAATGCAAAGAGTTGTCAGATGCACAACTCAAAATTGTTGAACTCGAAAAGAAATTAGGTCAATTCAGGGATTCTACTTTTGTTATGAAACACATGATGGGTGGGTTAAAGAAGAGTAATGACAAGACAAGTGTGGGATTCAAGGGCTTCAATGAAGTTCCACCTCCTCTTAGTCATGACTATTCTTTCTTACCTGATGAAGATGAGTTCACAGACTTTCTGTCAACATCACCAAGTAGTGTCACATCTGGTCAAGGTGATGTGTTTGAAGATAATGATGCTAAGAAGGTCAATAACAGCAAACCTGTTTTGAAAAAGAAAAATTCAAATCCTACGAATAAAAATCCAACTTTTGTTAAAAAGTTAATTTTGTTCAAGGAAGTGATATGAAAAACGAAACAGCTGTTATAGAAAATGAATCAAATGTAGAGTTTGCTAAAAACAAAAACATAGAAAATTTTGAAACTAAGCAAACTGATCCAAATCCTTCTAAGGCATCATCATCTAAACCAGAATCTAGTTCAAAGGCTTCAGCTAAGAAGTCTTCGAATAAGAGATCGTGCTTCAAATGTCACACCAAGGGACATGTAGCTAGCTGTTGTCCTAATAAAAAGGTTGAAGCACAAGTTAGTGAGAAACAAAGAGGGAAATCACCTGAGAAGCAAGGTGATAATGAGGAGAAAGTCTCAAGTTCTCCAAAGCAATCTG
>JARYGA010002896.1:0-17439 GCA_030545235.1 Helianthus tuberosus
CACTGTCAGTGTCTTCGTCTTCAACACAACCCAGTGTCTTTGTCTTCAACACATTTCATCATCAACATTAAAATGGTAAAACACATAAACCTTAAAACACACTGTCATCATCAACATATTCAGATGTCATTTTAAAGTGAATCGGGTAACCTAGAGTTAAATGAGACTGACCTGGATTCGAAAAGGGCTCGCCGAAAACCTTGACTGATCGTCGGCGGCGGCGTCACCCCAGCCGATCCTCTCTGCCTACCCCCTTCTGGTCGTTGAGCACCACCACCACAACGCCATCCTGCGCCGCCACCTAACCCCACAAAATCCCTCCTCCACTGTGTGTTGCGACCATCACCGTTTTGAGGTTTTTGGAGGTGGGTTTAGAGAGAGAGAGAGAGAGAGAGAGAAAGAGGGGAAATCGCATGAATTTAGGGATTGGTTATTGATATGGCAATTTCTTAACTGATTTAAAACACTTCCAATTACCAAAATACCCTCACTATATTAAAAGTCTCTAATTATATAACTCAGATATTACGAAAATGCCATCCATTTGATCTAAGCCATTAAACACACTCATCTAATGGCCAGATCGCTTCCTATACTTTCTAGGAAAAACACACTTTCTGTAGGATCCCTACTCTATATATATATATATAGAGAGAGGGTAAGGTTCATGCGAGAACCACCCTTATTGCGAGAACCAATGTGAATACAACCTAAAATAGCTAAAAAACCTAAAAAAACGTAACCCCCACCCCCCCCCCCCCAAAAAAAACCTAAACCCCCACCCCCCCCCCCCCCAAGCTAAATGCTAAAAACTAAAACCCCCCAAAAAACCTAAAAAAAACCTAACCCCCCCCCCCCCCTCCAAAACCTAAACCCCCCTCCCCCACCCCCCAAAAACCTAAACCCCCCCACCCCCCAAGCTAAAATGCTAAAAACTAAACCCCCAAAAAACCTAAAAAAATCTTTAAAAAATCTAAAAAAATAAAAAAAAAAACTAATTTTTTTTAATATTTTTTATGTTAAAATCGCTACTTTTAGTGACAAAAATTTTTTTTTTTTAAATTTAAAAAAAAAATTTGCTTCGAAAAGTAGCGATTTTTTTATTAAAAATATTAATAAAAAATAAAAAATTTTGTGTGATTTTTAGCTATTTTTAGGCATTTTTGGTTGTGTTCACATTGTTTCTCGTAATAAGAGGTGGTTCCTAACGGATCTTTGTCCTATATATATATAGGGGACCGCTAAAATGAAAATACCTCCAGTTGTAAGAACCTTGAGAACTACACCGTACGGGTCGAGTTGGACCAAAAACATTTTTCATAAACGTAGATGCGTGTATTATAAACACATTTGTAAAAAAAATAAAAAAAAAATGTCGTGTGTGTAGTTTTGAGCACCACAAATTTGTGTTTACGGGTACCGTAAATTTTAGCGGTCCCATATATATATATATATATATATATATATAGGGAGAAAATCATGCGAGAACCACCTCTTATTGCGAGAACCGCGAGAACCAATGTGAACACAACCAAAAATGCCTAAAAATAGCTAAAAATCACAAAAAAAAAAAATTATTTTTTATATAAAAATCGCTACTTTTCGAAGCAAAAAAAAATTAAAAAAAAGAAAATTTTTTTAAAAATTTTTTTTTTTGCCACTAAAAGTAGCGATTTGAGCATAAAAAATATTAAAAAAAAATTTAGATTTTTTTTAGATTTTTTAAGGTTTTTTTGGGGTTTAGTTTTTAGCGTTTTAGCTTGAGGGGGGGGGGGGGGGGTTTAGGTTTTTGGGGGGTGGGGGGTGGGGGATGGGGGTTTAGGTTTTTAGGGGGGGGGGGGGGGTTAGGTTTTTTTAGGTTTTTTGAGGGTTTTAGTTTTTAGCATTTAGCTTGGGGGGGGGGGGGGGGTTAGCTTGGGGGGGGGGGGGGGGTTAGGTTTTTTTAGCTATTTTAGGTTGTGTTCACATTGGTTCTCGCGGTTCTCGCAATAAGGGTGGTTCTCGCATGAACTCCTCCCTATATATATATATATATATATATATATATATATATATATATATATATATATATAATGCAGTTAAAAATTGGTGATGATGTGTAGTTTGTAAAGATTTGTACATTGTGGGAAAAGTGAGGGTTTGCGGGAAATTTTTAAATCTGATGTGGTGTTGTGTTGAGGTAGCTGTTCGTTTGGGGTTTTTGAGGTTTGTATATTGTGGATGCTCTTAGTAACATCCGCATAGTAACAGTTAATATAATAAAAGCTAATGAGGTAGTGGTGGAGTGGTTGGGGAAAGACTTGGTGTTCCTTGTGACCCAGGGTCGACTCCCTCTCTCCCCATTATTTTCTGCGGCATCCAGGTGAAGGGAGAATACGAGTGGCGTCGGTTCATATTGGATGGGAGGCGAGGTTTTACCGATTATTCCACTGCCGTGCCTTCGGGCGGGTGGAAGTCGGTTTCCGTGCATCTGGGAGAGCCAAGGGGCTGGCGTCGGTAAAGTAGTCAACCTTGGCCACAGCGCTAGGTGTCACGGTGGTTGACACGTCGTTTCTTGCCGTTAAAAAAAGTTAATATGGTAAAAAAGGCAAAAGTATAAACAAAGGACTACACACAGGCCGACATGTGACCGCCACAAATTAGTTACACCGAACTACATTTTTAGTAGGTATAATATAATGATAGTTAGCGATAAATGGACCCAAAAGAAAAGAAACAAATTAATAGATATAACATTGGACGAACATAACTTTCAAGAACAGAAATGGAATTTAACGTTTACCAAAGTATTAACTAAAAGCACAAGCTGAGTCGACGTTTTTGCCAAAAAAGGTGGGCTTAGCCGGCACTTTTTACTAAATGTGTAGGCTTCACCGCGCTTTTTACAATAAAAAATGTAGGCTAAATCCTAGTCATCTCAGCCGATGGAACTGATGTGGCAGCTTTTGATTAGATGAAACGAGAGGTGATTACTTTGATGAAAGCTAAAATTTCGTATTTATATTTAAGTTTTTCGATTAACTTTGACTTTTTAGTAATTTTCCCGACTAAACAAAAGAGGAAAAAAGCAACCTGCAAGGTTTGAATCTCCTTTCTTGGTTCAACATTTAAGGAAGTGGTCACCACTCCAACAATATGTTCTCAATAAAACAAAAAAAAAAAAAAAACTATAAAATAAAATTAAAAAACTTTGGTTTAACCCATGTTCATTAGGTGGGTCTGCCCCAAAGATAGGAACTAGCATGAACATTTTAATTCGTATGCAACTTTGATTCTTATATATATGTGCCATATGTAAAATAAGCAAACGCATATAAGGTTCCTTCTAGCTAATTAAACTTAGCAAAACCTTCCATAAAATGTCTTTCAACCTACAGGTTTTTATCCTCTATTCTTTTCCCTTACTCGTTGCCTTATTTATTTTGAAATCGTATTTCTATTCCTTAAAACCCCACAAAAACCTACCACCATCTCCACCAAAGTTACCGCTAATAGGAAACCTTCACCAATTACGAGCGGGTGCGCATCGTATCCTTCAGTCCATGGCTCAGACCTATGGTCCACTCATGTTGCTTCACTTTAGTACTGTGCCGGTAATTGTAGCCTATTCTGTTGATGCAGCTAGAGAGATCATGAAAACCCATGATATCGTATTTTCAAACAGACCATTTTTAAACATCCCTGATAGAATTACTTATGGCTCGAAAGATATAGCTTTTGCCCAATACGGGGAGTATTGGAGGGAGGTGAAAAGCATTTCCGTACTTCATCTTTTAAGCAACAAAAGAGTTCAGTCATATCAACAAGTAAGAAAGGATGAGGTGGCTCATATGATCAGAAAGATTCAAGGAGTCAATGAAGCGGTAGTTAATTTGAGTGAGTTCCTTGTTTTACTTACAAATAATGTGATTTGTAGGGTGGCTTTGGGGAGGACATATAAGGTTAAGAACATGCTAGACAAGATTAAGAAGTTGTCAGGACGTTCTATTGGGAGTTTTATTCCATCACTAGTGTGGGTGGATAGATTTAGAGGATTGCATCGAGAAGCTGATGAACTTGCTAAAGAAATTGATGAGTTTTATGAGGACGTCATCGAGGAACATGTAAACAAGAAAGAGTTTGGTGTAGAAGGCCAAGATCTTATTGACATTTTATTAGAAATTCAAAAGGATAACTCTACAGGATTTCGCCTTGAGAGATATATGATTAAGGGGCTGTTTGGTAGCCTCTTAATGGCCATTCAGATGCTACCTCTTAATGGTTTAAAACCTCTGAATGAATAAGAGGTAACCTCAAGTATGAATGGTTAACAGGTAACCTCTGAATGGTAAATCATCACACGTCACATTCTTCTACCTCCTCATTGGTAAAATTCTTAATGGTTCCATTAAGAGGTAGCCTCTTAATGACCATTCAGAGGCTACCAAACAACCCCTAAGGCTATTATGGTGGTAAGATTCCCCCTTCTTTTTCACTCTCTCTCTCTCTCTCTCTCTCTCCATATATATATATATATAGGGGCAGAATTTAGGGAAAACGACTATAAGTGTGAAAACGGTGAAAACGCCCCTCATCTGTTGGATCAAAACAATCTATAGATTAGATTGGCGCGGTAGAGTTTAATTAAATAACATCAACTTTATTACATGGACGCGCTTCATTAAGGGTAAAAGAGTCTTTTGACTGCTCTAATAAAAAAGCCAAACTCATAAGTAAAACGCCATTAAAGTTTCTGCCTTAAACTACGAGCCATACACATCAGTCCCTTCCAGATGAAACGCCATCTTTATCTAAAATGTCATTCATACAAAACGCCAAACTTAATGATGAAACGTGTTACAGCTTTAACAGATAAAGGCGAACAAACAGTTCCTGAAACTTTATTACTAACATTTATCTTTTTAGTCCCTTTCCTGACAGAAAAACCACAAGTCATCGCATACCTAACATACAATAAATAACAATCATTGAGGCTTGGGAATATCATGTCTATTTTGGGCTTTATCTCTTCACTAACGTCGGGAATGATCAATGGAAAACCAGTTTTCGGGCAAAACCTTTCATTCGAAAAAACACCCTTGTCTGAGAAAACACAGTGAGAACGAATTAAGAAAAACGCCATTGGCGAAAGATATTTATCACAAAAAATGTCTCCTTAAAATATTATCGATGAAAACACCATTAATTGAATAATAAACAATAGGAATAACTGATGTTACTTTCTAAATAAAACATACACATGAAAACGCCATAATGAAAACGCAATAAGTTGAATAATAAACAATATGAAGAACTGTTGTTACTGTCTTCCTAAAACATGTTAACGAAAACGTCATAATTAAAAAAACTGACATTTAAATTAACAAATTAACGCCATTAGTTGAATAATTAACAAATAGTAACAACTGATGTGTACGACTTGACGCCAATATTCACAACTAATCAGATATACGTAACCAGGTGTAAAACGCCATTGATCGTAAACAATAAGCATATATTAGATCCCAAACGACAATTAACATTAATAATGAAAATGTCAAATATTGGATATAGGAAAAACGCCATTGAAATATAAACGCCATTTTCAAATATTACTTTGAAAAAAAACGCCATTGAAACAAGCATAAAGAACAAAACGTCATCAAATATTACTTTGTAGAACGGAATCCACGTTAGACGTCATAGATCTCGGAAGCTTAGAGAGGAGATAAGTGCTAATACGGAATTTTTTGAATTTTGTTTGAAACGGAATTATAACGCCATTTATTGAGGGGAACGTGGACAATGACAATCGTGCCCCTACATATCATTTAGCGCCCCTGCCACGTGTTAGACTAGGATACGTTCTCACTGTTTTCACACTTCTAACCGTTTTCTCCTGATCCCGTTTATATATATGTATATATATATATATATATATAGGGTAAGGTTCATGCGAGAACCACCTTTATTGCGAGAACCGCGAGAACCAATGTGAACACAACCTAAAATAGCTAAAAAAAACCTTAAAAACCTAACCCCCCCCCCACTAGTACAGAAGTGAGCATTAGACGCGGTTAAAATAGTTTTTAGTCGCGGTTTCAAACCCCGACTTAAAATGCCGTGGCTAAAAATGGGTTGTTTATAAGACGCGGTTTGCTGAACCCTGTCTTAAAATAAACCACCGCGACTAAAAAGATGTTCATACTTTTACAGAAATATTTTTAGTCAGCATTATGAACCGCGACTTAAAATCATTTTACAATTTTAGGAAAACTTTTTAGTCAGTGTTGGATGAACCGCGACTTAAAATCGTTTTACAATTTTAAGAAAGGTTTTAGTCGGTGTTGGATGAACCGCGACTTATGACCAATGTTGTAAGAACAACAAATTATGCTGTCAAATTTCAAATAAAAATCTGTAGTAAAAAAGAGATACGTAAAAATGGCATAATATGCAGTAAAAAAAATAATCTGCACTCCAACATAGATGTCAAATCCAATCAATCCTTTTATATATTCAACGTAGTCAAATCCGGACAAGTAAAAAGTGACCCAATACACATTCAACCCGAAAGTCTACAATATTAATTGGTAAAATAACAATTCACTACTTAATCTATTCAAAACCATAAACAAACTATATTTAAACTAAGGAATACCCAACCCGTCAAATAAAATTGGCATCAATTCCTTCAACGTCTTTTCTATATCTTCATCTGTAGCCACTTTCGTGTCGTTCCACATCTAAAAAATAGAAAATATTATAATTATTAGAAATTAGTTAACATCAACGAACAAATTGTTACAAACACATAACTACTTGTATGTGTGTGAGCATTTTTGCGCATGTTATCTTGTATATACTTATGCACATCTAAAAAATAATTAAGAAATAGACTTACCCTAGGAAATTGCTTTTGATACACATTGACAAAGTCGAACATAGATTGAAGAAGTATATAGCCGCATTCCCATGTCTCAGCTTGTTGATTGCACTACAATAAATTAACAATTATTATTTATTCAAATTTTTGAAAATCAAACTAGGAAATAGAAAACAAACTTACATTAACCATATCAAATGTGAGTTCTATTGGCAGCAAGGCGCTTTCAATCATACTTGTAAGACGATAGTGGCTAGGATTCTTGTTGCCCTTTTTGAATAGTGAATCTAAAATATATACCCGTCGTACTTTTACGGCAATAATGAACAAAGTCCAATGTCCACTACAAAAAGTAAAGTTAAAGCATAGTTAATGAATTGTACTAATAAAACAAAGAAAGTTAATTAGATTAGACTTACTCGGCCCAATAAGGTGCAAGGATGAATTCTTTATCGTCATGAAAATGCACCATAGTCTTAATGTGTTCTTCAACTTCTGCTCTCATTTCTCTACACATTTGGCCACTAATTGTGTTCACGTTTAAGAAGGCACATTGGTTGTCTTTTTCAGCCTTTAACACTCTATGCAAGTAGCTTAAACAAAAACAAAAAAAAACTATGAAAAACTTGATGAATTCAGTTATATTTAAAAAAGATTACAGTGTTAAAGAACTTACGATGTAAACCAAAATATAGTAGTGATATCAACCCAGCCGTTGATATTTAGTGCTAACAATGATTCAGGTTCGGCATGTATTGGACCCAACTCCATAGGAAACATAGTTTCATCTACATTGAAGGTCAGCTGAGTCTTCCAATCGTCATTGATGTGTTCTTTTAGTCGACGAACCATATCCTTGAACCATCTGGGTCTTACTTGGATTAATTTCAAGCCTAGCTCAACTTTTTCGGCTTGCTTCTATAATAATAATAATATAGAATAAGTAACACATACCAAAGCTTCCTCCGTATTCTTCATTTCAACGAAAGTTTCCCACATCGATGGATTAAAATAAGTTTTATCGAGACAAGGATTTTCCCCTGTCCTTTGGAATTTCCTCCAAAGATCCTTACTGATATAACCCGTACGCATATTTTTAGCTCTTGTAATGGTAATATCCTCCAGACTATCATCAAGATGCCACTCTTTCTAAATATGTACAAATAAAAAAGTTAAACATATAAAGTAACTAACATGTATTTTATATTTCAAAAGATTTACATAACTTTAAATGAAATACCTGAACATACAACCAAAAGTCTTTCCATCTTTGCTTATTAAAATCCTTTGACGAGATCCAATATTCTGGGAAAGTTGATCTCGCTGCCAGTCCAAGCCAAGAATCAAAATTTCTTCCTTTTTTACCTATCGGTAGATTATTTTGATTCAACTCAATGTACATGTCCTCCGGTTTTAGGTTCTTGCACTTAGCAGGACCGCGTTTACCTCTTCCACGCTTAGACATAATTTGTGTCGACTATCAAACAAAAAACAACATAATAATCACATATTCCATGATGCGGCTGTTTTAACACTTTGTACCTTGTCGTTTTATTACCAACATTTTGTTTACAGCTACGGGTCATCGTTTTATAACAAAACACATCAGCACGGTTTACAACAGAACCCAACAGTAATGGACTATGCCTCTCATGGTTTATAACAAAACACAACAGTACAGTTTGTATGCACAGGAATTGTTATTTACCAAAATACCCTACACCCATTTCTTGTTCTAAACATAAAAACCGCCCGACCCCAGGGGCGGATCTAAAGTTGTTGGAGATCTGAGTGAATTTATATTTATTATATATGGTAGTTAATGCATTATGTCTGTTATACTCTTGGATCTGCAGTACTGATAAGGAGGATGATGAACAATTATTTGTTTCTGACTATTTTGCTCTTTAAAATTAAATGACATCAAAATATTCCCTCATGCTATTATATACCTTTGGTATGAGCTGTTGTATTCGCAATAGTAATATATTGGACTAATATTACTTAGGTTAGTTTATTAATGATGAACCTGATTGGCTAATTATAAATATCATACTTACTGAATAACTTTAGTGTCACAAATCAATATGGATTTTATGATAGGTTCACCCATCAAACAAAGTGAGGACTTTGTATATAAGATACAAGCCAATAGTGAATTATTCGAGGTCGGCTCGCTAAATGCTTGAATTGAAACAAGCTTATACTAGCCCGAGCACAAGCACAGTCTAAAGTAAAGCCTAAATGATATACGTATAGGGTTAGGTTCATTTGAAAACCATTAAAAGCTTGAAAACCGAGAAAACTATCAACCAATCAAAAAAAAATTTGTTTTTACTTTTCATTTCCTTTAATTATAAGATTAGTACAATAACTAAAACAAATGAATAGGTGTTACGTTTAGTATCACCCAACAAGCAAACATTAACCTAGTTTAGTACATGTCAACCAGATTCAAGCATCAAGTGAGAGCTGAATGAATGGAAGTATGGAACACATGAACCACATATTCAAAAACATCACAAATTAACAGAATCATCTAAGTGGCTCCTCAACACCTTAATTCATTCATCATTTAAGTCACTGCCCGACCCGACCCGCAACCTGACCCGTACCCAGACCCGGATCCGGGTTCCGAGCCGGATACCATTCCTGTTTGTTTTATTCCCACAATAATACCAACGTGCAACAATAGATTCTCAAACAACATATATCCAAATTAATTGAAAATAATAAACAACACGTGGACCACAACCATACACGTGCAATAACTTGTTTAAATCAATTATATATAAGCATTCATACATATACATGCATACAAACACAGCAATTCGCAAGCTATCAAAGATGATTTGGAACAACAAACAATCATATATACCCTAATATACAACCAAACATACAAAGAATCTTACCTAATCAGTCTTGGTGCTGAGAGAGGGGAAGGGGGCCGGCGTTGGTGCTGAGGGAGGGGATGGGGACGGCGGATTGGAGCGGAGCTTGGTGGAGATGACAACCTAAAGAGGAATGCCGACACGACAGCGGATTGGAGCGTAGCTTGGTGGGGATGACGGATTGCAGCGGTTGGATGGCGACGATAGGAATGTCGACAGTCGATGGGGATGACGGCGGTTAGATAGCGTCGATAGGAGATGATGAGCGACGGTTTCTTCTGCAAAGCGGGTTTAGGTTTTTGAATGGAGGCAAAGGGGGTTTTGGTTTTTGAAAGGGCTTTGGATTTTTTTGTTATCTAAAAGTTGGAGAAGTTGAAGGAACATCTGAATTATTATTATGATTATAAAAGTATTTTATGTTATTAAGTTTATATATAAGTTAAAGGTCTTTCTTCAACTAAAACGTAGAACATGTTCCGTTAAAAAAAAGTTTAATTTTTTTTTTATGCATATGATTATTAGTAGTTGTTGGATTTAAGATACATTATCTTTTTTATTTACAAAAAAGCAAAATCATAACTAAGAAAAATAAATATTAAACAAATTGTTAGATAATGATAATAAAGTTAATATCAATAAAGTTACGAACGTGCGTGTGTGGGTGAACGTGCGGGTCCTAGATCGACTTAGTTATAACTAAAGAATCCCCGCCGCATTGCGGCGGGTAGCAATTCTAGTTATAAACTATAATAGTTTGACCAACTCCTGAATTATCTACATAAATATATTAAAAGATAGCTTAAATAAAAGAAATTTACATGTCACTGAATTAAACAAAACATAAATATATTAAATAAAAAGGAAATACGAAAATAGTTTCCACAGCCGAATAATTATCGTGATCGGTTATTCCTGCAAAAAAAAATTATTAATAAGTTGATATATATCAAAAGTTTAAATTAGAAAAATATGTAATAATTTAAATCAACCTTTTTCTTTTGTTTAAGAGTGGTTCGTCAACATACATCCCTTCGTAGTGGTCTGTTCTTTTATATGTAGCAGAATCATTAACTGCATCATTCACTGGTTGAATACCGACAGAAAATGGTGGTAGGTCGTCAAACTGGTTGTATTCTTCCTCGTCGATGACATTATCTACACCTATTATACGTCGCTTACCCTGCAGTACGATATCCCATTTTGGTTTGCTCGGATCATTGACAAAAAATACTTGTGTTACTAGTTTTGCTACAACAAATGGTTTAGATGCATAGCGATTTGTGTTACGGTCCACAAGTGTAAAACCATATTTGTCCACTGTTACGCTTCTTTGGTTATTCACCCACTTACATTTGAACAGAGGTATGGTTTCAGCGGTGAAACCATAATCCAATTCCCAAATTTCTTGTATGACACCGTAATAAGAGTCTTTAGCGATATTTATGAGTATGTCACGATTCGTCCTTTCGTATTGGGTCGATGTGGCTACTACTGTAACTCCACTATTCTGCATTGTACTTTTCTCATCTTGATCTTTGGTATAAAACGTATAACCGTTAATGTCGTACCCTTGATAAGATGTTACAATAAAATTTGGACCCTTGCCCAACTTCTTCACAGTCATATCAAGATTATCTTGGCCATTTTCCGTTACCTTACTCTTCAACCAGCTAGCAAACTCTTCGTTATGCTTTTTATCATACCAATATGTTGTCATGCCCCGGTATGTCGATTGTAATATTTCCTTGTGTTCATTAACATAAGGAGCAATACATGTCATGTGTTGTAAGACAACAAAATGCGCAAGTTGTAAAGAATCGTAACTTGGGGTTATTGTTCTCATACCAATAACCCCTTTCCCTTGAAGTCTACCCGAGTGACGAGATTGAGGAACACCAATACTTTTGACACCATCCAAATAACCTGTGAATAAGTTAAGCATTGCATTATTAATTAATTTAAACAAAACTAAAATATTGTAAACGTTATGATATCATACCTGTGCAAAACTCATTCACTTCTTCAGAAGTATATCCTTCAACAATACTACCCTCGGGCCGATTACGATTTTTTACATAACCTTTTAAGAAACCCATGTATCTTTCAAAAGGGTACATGTAGCGTAGAAATACAGGACCGCAATACTGAATTTCTCTTACGATATGGATCACCAGGTGAACCATCACATCAAAAAAGGATGGTGGAAAATACATATCAAGTTCACAGAGTGTGACGATAATTTCTATTTGCAAACTTTCTAGTGACTGTGGATTTATTATTTTCGAATGAATCGTGTTGAAGAACAGACAAAGTTTTGTGATTGTATGTCGGATCTTTTCCGGTAACGATCCACGGGTTGCTATAGGAATCATATGTGTCATCAAAACATGACAATCATGAGACTTCATACCAAGCAATTTATAGTCTTTCAATGACACCAACCTTTTTATGTTTGCAGAATAGTTGGATGGAACTTTAATACCGTGTAAACATTCACAAAACATTTTTTTTCCTTTGTTGACATTGTATAGCAAGCCGGTGGCAGAAAAAAACCCTTAGGTTGCGCAACAGGATGGAGCCCTTCACGTATTCCCATTTCTTGCATATCTTTACGGATATTGATCCCATCTTTAGTTTTCCCGGGAATGTTTAACAACAAGCCAAGCAAACTCTCACATACATTTTTCTCGATATGCATAACATCTAAGCAATGTCTAACTTGTAAATGCTTCCAGTAAGGCAAATCCCAAAAGATAGACTTTTTTTTTCCAAATGCCTGGCTCCAAACGAGATTTTTTCCCCAACTCGAC
This sequence comes from Helianthus tuberosus, assembly GCA_030545235.1. Lineage (NCBI taxonomy): Eukaryota > Viridiplantae > Streptophyta > Magnoliopsida > Asterales > Asteraceae > Helianthus > Helianthus tuberosus. The sequence goes on from JARYGA010002896.1 coordinate 12,567, forward strand.
GTTTAAATTTCTGACTTTTGAGAACGCATCAAATTGTTTCCTTACTTTTCCGTGCTCTGGTTTTCCATCAAACTCTAGAGCTTTGTTCCGGTAATCGTGATTGATTGGAAGGAATCTCCGATGTCCCATGTATACGGTTTTTTTGCAATTATTTAACCACATTGAAATCGTGTCATCTTCACAAACAGGACAAGCAAGTTTACCTTTGGTACTATATCCTGACAAATTACCGTATGCTGGAAAATCACTTATGGTGCAAAAAATCATGGCACGCAAATCAAAATATTCTTTCTTATAAGAATCATACACGTTGACACCTGGACTCCATAGGGTTTTTAGGTCATCTATCAATGGAGCCAAATAAACATCAATGTCATTACCAGGTTGTTTCGGACCCTGAATCAACAACGACATCATTATGTATTTTTTTTCATGCATAACCACGGTGGAAGGTTGTAGATGTAAAGAAGAACCAGCCATGTACTGTGGCGACTGCTCATGTTTCCGAAAGGGTTGATCCCATCCGAGCTAAGTCCAAACCTTATGTTTCTAATCTCGTTGCCAAATTCTGGATACCTATTATTAATAGTTCTCCATTGGGGTGAATCTGCCACATGTCTTAATTTTCCATCATTTATACGGTCATCTGAATGCCAACGTAACAATTTTGCTTCCTTTTCGTTTGCAAATAACCGTTTCAGTCTCGGTATAATCGGGAGATACCACAACATTTTAGCCGGTGGTCCATTTTTCGTCACATCATCGTCAACTTCATCTGTTTCGCTTTTACGCTTATACCTAGATGCGTTACACTTAGGACATTTATGATGATTTTTGAACTCGTTTCTATACAACATACAATCATTTGGACATGCATGTATTCTTTCAACTTCCAATCCCATTGGGCACATCATTTTTTTTGCTTGGTATGACGAAAGTGGTAACTCGCTACCTTCCGGAAGCATGTCATTTAATAGCACTAATAGATCTGTGAAACTCTTATCACTCCATCCATGTGTTGACTTCAAGATAGACAACCTTAAAACCGCACGAAGTTTGGAATATTTATTACAACCCACATATAATGGTTTTAACTCATCTTCAAGTAATTTCCTTAATTTTTCTTGCCCATTATCACAATATTAGTCTCTAAATCATCATACATTTCATTGAAGTTGTCATTGTCTTCATTTAAAGTGTCATCTTCGTGATCAGTATCTTGTTCGTTGTTATATGTTTGATCATTGTCTTCATTGAACGACGACGTGCCACGATTTGAAAGCGATTCCCCATGCTTTGACCAACAAGTATATCCAGGCACAAAACCATATCTCAACAAATGAAACTTTATCTCTTTAATATCATGTTTCTGAAAATTTTTACACGATGCACAAGGACAAAAATGAGATGATCTTCGGCATTCACCCGAACCCGATGAGCTTCGGCGGCCTTAAGAAAACTTTGAACACCCATTATATATTTTTCACTAACAGGACTTTGTTTGTACATCCAATCGTCACGATCCATCTGAAATCAAAATTTACAAATAAATCGAGTAGCCAATTTTTGTTTCAACCACTTTTAGTTTTAAATTTTTATTAAATTAGGAGTGACTAAATGATTTTAGTTCGGAAATTAAAATTTCGGTTAGGGCTACTTTTTAAAACATGTGTCCATCCAAAATATAAAAACAAACACATACATACAAATAAACAACTAATAGAAACAAAAGTCTATATATGTTTCGACCAAAAACTAATAAATAACTTGCATAGTTTTCGATTTTATGAATTGTCTATGAAATTTGAGAATTTACCATTCTAACCCACTTTTCATTTAAAGGCTATCTTCATTAATCTATTAAGATAAATATTTTATTATTTACTCGATTTATATAAAAGGGTAAAAGTTACTTTTTTATAAATGTCTCATGATTAGTTATATAAATTTATGATGGAATCCAAGACCTAATGGTCTCTAAGTCTTATCCCACCACAATATACCACTAAGAGATAATGCCTTTTTTAGATAAAATAAATAAAAGTTTCTTTGTAATTTGTATACATGAGAAATAGGAAACACAGATGATCATCATAATTTCGCGAATTATTATATATGTGTTTTTGTTTACAAGTAGTACTTCCATAGACGAAAGCTATGGAACTGATTAGGGCGTATTTGTTATCTTGATTACCACCAAATAACGGTACCCACGAAAACTAAAACGTTGGAACTAAGGTGAACATCTTTAAATGATAACAGTAACTAAATTATATGCTTGTTCGAAACTGTGGACAGGAAATGTAAATGAAAGCCTGCACTCAACTTTATGTATAAAACATAATAATTTTGGTAATTTCTAGAAAATTTTATTTCTGTACCTATTTATAGATCTATGTTCAAATCAAGGCTATCTTAATTAACCCTTCAATTTCTATGCCTTTTTTTACATAACAAGGTTTTCAACAACAAAATATACGTCCACAAGCCCTTGCTTAGCGTCAAGGCTGGCCCAACCATTCAGGGCCATTTGAAAATTACTACAATCGCAATTAAATCTCAATAATCAAATTTACCACAATGAAATCATAACAGACGACAAATAATTTTATATAAAACAGCTGTAATTATCACATCAATGTAGATTCATCATCCACCACATAAAACACATATATAATAATTTTGTAAAAGCAAGTAAAAATATATAACTATGATTCTTCAATTAAACAGGACATTAATATCATTACAAAATTACTAACCTTGTAACTCTTGATGGTTATCAATGATGGGTTAAAAAAATGTAGAATTTTGATGGAGATGATTGTTAAACCTGAGGTCGTTTACACAAGTGAAACAAGAACGCACAACTCCAATTAATACTCTTGCTTATAGCCTTTGATCAAAGAGAATAAACGTTATAGCACCAAAAGGAAACAAACTTTTTTTCTTATTCAAAACTCAACCTTGCATATTTATAAACCTAAGCTACTATCCTAATTAATTACAAACTTACTGCAACTAGGAAACATGGCCTTTTATCTCTATCCATATCATACTTAAAAAATTCAAATAATATATATCTCTATCATATCATTCTTTAATTATATTTTAAGTCAGGGGTTTGTAAACACCGTCTAAAGCTATGTAAGCATATTTTAAGTCGGGGTTCATATCAAAAGACTCCATCGTATCATTCTTTAATTATATTTTAAGTCAGAGGTTTGTAAACACCGTCTAAAGCTATGTAAGCATATTTTAAGTCGGGGTTCGTAAGGATATTTCATTAGGATCCTGATGTCATGAGATTGTGTGTGTATATTTAGACGGGGTTATGTGCATTACCGCGTCTAAAAACAAAATTGAACCCCGTCTAATGGTTACTTGTGTACTAGTGCCCCCCAAAAAAACCTACCCCCCCCCCCAAAAAAAAAAACCTAAACCCCCCTCCCCAAGCTAAAATGCTAAAAACTAAACCCCCAAAAAACCTAAAAAAATCTAAAAAAATAAAAAAAAATTCTAAATTTTTTTTTAATATTTTTATGTTAAAATCGCTACTTTTAGTAGCCAAAAAAAGTTTTTTTAAAAAACTTTTTTTTTTAAAAGAAATTAAAAAAAATTTATTTGGCTACTAAAAGTAGCGATTTTTTTATAAAAAAATATTAAAAAAATTGTGTGTTTTTTAGCTATTTTTATGCATTTTTGGTTGTGTTCAAATTGGTTCTTGCGGTTCTCACAATAAAGGGTGATTCCTAACGGATCTTTGTCCTATATATATATAGAGAGAGAGAGAGAGGGGCCAGTTAACGTACAAAATGGCTTATCATACATTGTGTACGCGATAACCCCAGCCGTCAGATCTTCATCCCCCATGCGATTTCATCCCCACATTCGATTTCATCCCCGATGCGATTTCATCCATGCGATTTCCCAGATTCATGAACGCGTTTTTTTTTTATATAACATGCGATTTATACTCGCGTACGTAATGTATGTTAAGGGCAATTGTACGATACACTTTACATATATATATATAGGACAAAGATCCATTAGGAACCACCCCTTATTGCGAGAACCGCGAGAACCAATGTGAACACAACAAAAAATGCCTAAAAATAGCTAAAAAACACACTAAAAAATTTTAATATTTGTTATACAAAAATTGCTACTTTTAGTAGGCAAAAAAAATAAATTTAAAATTTTTTTTTTTTTTTTTTAAGAAAAAATTTTAACAATTTTTTTTTCTTTTTTTAAAAAAAAAATTTTTTGGCTACTAAAAGTAGCGATTTTAACATAAAAAAGTATTAAAAAATTTTTAGATTTTTTATAGATTTTTTTAGGTTTTTTGGGGGTTTAGTTTTTAGCATTTTAGCTTGGGGGGGGGGGGGGTTAGGTTTTTGGGTGGGGGGGGGTTAGGTTTTTTTTTTTTGGGGTGGGGGGGGGGGGGTGGGGTGGGGGTTAGGTTTTTTTTAGGTATTTTAAGTTGTGTTCACATTGGTTCTGCGGTTCTCGCAATAAAGGTGGTTCTCGCATGAACCTTACCCTATATATATATATATTAGAAGGGGTGAGGTTCCTGTGAAAAGGACCTTTTTCGTGAGAAGTGTGATAACGCATAGGAATTGACATATAGACATCATATTTTGGACTTAGGCATGATGTTTTAGGGTTTTTTTTTTTTGTAAGAAAAACAACAAATATAACAATTTAAGACACAATGCAATGAATTATAGGTACGAAATTTAAGACACAATTAAAACACACTGACTAACACTTAAAACACGCTATTTAACATTCTTGGCATAGTGTTTTAAGTTTTAAGCATAGAATTCATTGGATTGTGTCTTAAATTGTAATCTTTGATGTTTTTCTTGCC
>JARYGA010002897.1:0-27351 GCA_030545235.1 Helianthus tuberosus
ACTTTTGAACATGTGAGACATTTCGAGACGAAAGTGGCTATATCCTTCTTCATTCCAGGCCACAAATAGGATGCACGCATATCATGGTACATCTTGTCAGCACCAGGGTGAATAGAATATTCCGTGTGATGTGCCTCCTTCATCGGGAACTCTCGAAGATTACCTCGATTGGGAATCCAGATTCGATCGAGATAGTATTGAATACCATCGGATTTGGTTACGAGGCTTTCTTCAGCACCACATCGCATCTCGTCGTAGAGGTTACCCTCGTTAACAGATGAATATTGAGTGTCGCGTATGCGGTTCTGAAGATCGTGGACTAGTTGGAAACAACGGATACTCTTGACATGAGTTTTACGTCTAAGAGCGTCGGCTACTACATTCGCTTTACCTGGATGGTATTTGATTTCGCAGTCGTAGTCGTTTAACAGTTCCACCCAACGACGTTGATGCATGTTCAGTTCCTTTTGGTCGAAGATATGTTGAAGGCTCTTATGGTCGGTGAAGACCACACACTTAGTACCATAAAGGTAGTATCGCCAAATCTTCAATGCAAAAATAACTGCGCCAAATTCAACGTCGTGAGTAGTATAGTTTTTCTCATGTATTTTGAGTTGCCTCGATGCATAAGCGATGACCTTGTCTCGCTGCATAAGCACACAACCCAGTCCAAGGTTTGAGGCATCGCAATATACGATGAAGTCGTCGTTACCATCAGGAAGGGCGAGAATAGGAGCATTACAAAGCATCTCCTTGAGCGTTTGAAAAGATTCCTCTTGTTCGGGACCCCAAACAAAAGGTTTCTCTTTTTGAGTCAAAGAGGTAAAACGAACGGCGATCTTCAAGAAGTTAGAGATAAAACGACTATAATAACCAGCAAGACCAAGAAACGAACGAATTTCAGACGAAGATTTAGGTGCGATCCAGTTCTTCACAGCTTCGATTTTAGCAGGGTCAATGTGAATACCAAGTTCGTTGACGGTATGACCAAGGAATTGAACCTCTTTTAACCAAAATTCTCACTTGGAGAATTTGGCGTATAGACGTTCAGTACAAAGAAGTTGGAGGATAAGACGCAAGTGCCGCTCGTGTTCTTCTTGTGTCTTGGAATAGATAAGAATATCGTCGATAAAAATGATCACGAAACGGTCCACGGTTCACAAATCCATGAAAACAGCAGGTGCGTTGGTCAAACCAAAGGGCATGACCACGAACTCATAATGACCATAACGCGTACGAAAGGCGGTTTTAGGTACATCTTCTTCAAGGACTCGAAGTTGATGGTACCCAGAACGAAGATCGATTTTTGAAAAGCAGGTCATGCCTTGCAATTGATCGAAGAGGTCATCGATGCGAGGAACAGGGTATCGGTTTTTGACAGTAAGCCTGTTGAGCTCACGATAGTCAATACACATACGGAATGACCCATCTTTCTTTTTTACGAACAAAACGGGAGCGCCCCAAGGAGAAGTACTAGGGCGTATAAAGCCTTTATCAAGAAGCTCTTGAAGTTGACTCGAGAGCTCTTGCATCTCAGAGGGTGCTAAACGGTAAGGAGACTTAGCGACGGGCATAGCGCCAGGCACTAAATCGATATGAAAGTCGACAGAACGAGTAGGAGGCAGACCAGGAAGATCGTCGGGAAACACATCAGGAAAATCACGTACGACGGGAACGTCGCTTATGCTTGGGACTTTGTCCTTCTTTTCCACTATATGGGCGAGAAAGGCGAAGGTACCCTTGCGTAAGGATTTGTTCGCTTGGATACACGACATAAGCTTGAGACCTTGAGAAGGTTTCTCTCCATACACGTGTAGAGAATCACCATTTGGAAGAGGAAGGCGGATGAACTTTTCAGAGCAAACAACTTCAGCACGAACTCGCCTAAGCCAGTCTATGCCTACTATGATGTCAATGCTACCCATTTGCATAGGTATAAGATCGATTGAGAACGTAAGGTCTTTAATAATCAAGGAACAATTGGAAAGAATGGAATTGACAATGACGGATATACCATTAGCGACTTCGACAGCGAAAGATCTTGGCAACTTAGAGCGTTTACACATAAGCAAAGGTTCGAATTCTAGCGACACAAAACTTTTATCCGCACCAGTATCAAATAGACAAGAAACATAAACATGGTTCACAAGAAACGTACCAGTAATGACGTCGTTTGCATTCTAAGCCTGAGCGGCAGTGATGACAAAAGCTCGGCCTCTAGCAGGTTGCTGAGCTTGTTCCTGCTGTTGTGGCGGCAGCTGCTGCTGCTGCTGCTGTTGGGGTTGATTCCTTTGAGGGTAAACATTGGCGAGATGATTTAGATCGCCACACTTGAAGCATGCTCGTACAGGAGCAGCTTGTGGTTGAGCCTGGTTAGGAATAGGGTTTGCAACGAGGGCTTGATTCTGGTTGTTTTGGGGTTGAGGGATGTTGCGGCATCGGTCGGCAAAATGCCCAAACCTATGACAACGGGCGTATTTACGGCACGGTGTGTTGGTAGGACGATGGTACAAACAAGTAGTACACTGGGGATGAGACCCAGTGTAGGCTCGTTTTAGTGGTTCGGTGTTTGCGTGGGTAACGGCGGCTACTGCTTTTAAGGGTTGAGGGTTTGGCGGAGTGACGACCGCATAATTCTGGCTGGAAGCCTTCCGCTTCTTGCCTTTGTTCTTCTTGGATTGGGAGGATGAAGGTTCAACAACGGTGGTAGTATCGGTGGTATCAGTGACGGCTTGATGCGCACTCTTTGTCGAAACCTTGTCATAGGTTCCATGAAGGACGCAATTGTTGTTAAGTTCGGTGGCTATACGAAAATCATCTTCGATGGTTTGGGGACAAGCAGAGGCAACATGGTTAGTCAAGGAAGGTGCAACACAACGAATGAATTTGGCTATGGTTTTGGGGACGGAGTAGACTTGTCCAGGACAGAGGACACTTAGTTGTTTAAAGCGCGTAATCAGACCATCCATGTCGCCCCTTTTGCGTTAGGTTCCAAAATTTGTTCTCCAACTTTTGGAGTTCATGATGGGGGCATAAATGGTCCTTCATAAGTTGCTTAAGTTTGTCCTAAGGCATAGCATGTGCAACATCGTTTCCCCTCTTGTTGTGTTCGGTAGTCCACCATTCGAGTGCCCTCGAACGGAAACTCCCGTTGCATTCAAAGTTCGTAGCTCATCAGGACAACCACTTTGCAAGAAAGTAAGCTCAATCGCGTCAAACCAATTCATCATGGCGGTGGCGTCGTCCTTGCCTGTAAACTCTAAGGGTTTACAAGCCATGAATTGCTTGAATTGGAAGGTTGATTTGGGTTTTTCTGCCTTTGAATCGACAGAGCCATGCGGTGAGTCGGGATTGATTTTGCTAACGATATCAGTGATGACCTTAGCCTTTTGCCCAGCCATAAACTTCATACAATCCTTTTTCGACATTGACTTGGAGCTAGAACCCTTCTTTGATTGGAGCTTCTTGGACGCGCTGGACGACATCTAAAGGATTGAAAGAGAAGGAAAGGATGAGACTTGATCATAAATTCAAAATAAGTTTGCAAGTTTAAGCATGTAAGCATGATGTATCACGTATGGTTCACACAATTAGCATGAATTTAACAAGTATTCAACAAGTATAAACATGTATGAATGCGTAAAAGAATATAAATTTAGTTTGTTCATGAGAATTATTATTGTTTTTTATTGCGCGAGACGTGTGAATTGCGTAACGGTTTTGAAACGAACGAGGTAACAAGTATAAAATCACATATAAATTGAATCACATAAAAGAGAGGCTCATAAAACATAGGATTGTTTCGGGTAGAGAAACGTCGACTATTCCAAAGTGAATCGAAAGTCCTTTCAAATTAGAGACACGTGCTTTGGCCTATAGGTAAGTTACTCTCGTCGAGAAGCGATTAACGGTATCTTACCCTTCCAGTTACTACACATCTCTAATCGATTGAAACAATCAAAACTTTGGCGAGATCGAAAATCGAGGAATGGGACTTAATCGACAAGGTGCGGGTTTCACCCCTAACTTGACAATTTCGTACCCTAATGTGGTTGGTACTCGTCGGGTCAAAATATAATTTCGACACTTTGACGAGGGTCCACTAGAGTTTGAATTGAAAATTTACCATTTAGATGTGGATTTCTCTCCTAGCTAAATGGCGAAATTTCGTGCAAAAATAAGAATAAGTGGAATGAGAGTCGTTCACCAAATTGTGGGTTTCACGCCTATTTTGGTAAACTCGTCTCTTTTGTATAAAGAGTGTCTTCAAGTCTTCAAGTGTATTGTGTAAAATGTCTTAGGAAAGACATTATGTAAATATTTAAGACCAAAAAGAAGAGAAAGAAGCAAAGTAGAAGGAATAACATTTTAAGCAAGAATCGAGAATGGTAAAAAAATATGGTTCCTACTATAGACTAGGTCGAACATGGCAATTCTACCTGATTCCCTATAGTTATGGCTCTGATACCAATCTGTCACACCCCAACCAATGGCGGAATCATTGGAGCGGGACTTGTTCGAGATTGTAAGAGACGTCATAACACTATTTTGTGACAATATTTAAATAAATCGTTTTTCATTTCATAGAATAATTCTCAAACATTACATGGAATTTCAAATAACAACAAGTTCAAACATAACAATAACAAAATTTGATACAACATTTTAAACCTAACACGTCTAAATGTGTACCTAGGCATCAACACTACTTCATTTCATAGCAAACGTCATCCTCAACCTGTAACATGTTTAAAATACAATTCAATGCAAAAGCAAAGGCGAGTATACAAGTTTAAGAATACGTATAAGTATAAGTTTAAAAACGAATCCAGATGGCAACTTAGTTTATACAAGAGCATCATACAAGGCATGCAATATTTCTAGTCAACCCTCTGTTTACGCAAAATGATATAATTCAACATGACCTCTCGTTCACGGGTGGTGCGTTACTCCTATAGCGCTATACATGTCAAATGGAGGCTAGTAAAAGCTAATGACTATTGTATCACATAAGAATCACCCAAGTATAAGCATCAAGTATAACAAACATAGCATTCATGTATAAGGATTGTTTTCGTGCATTGCATAAAGAATAAGTTTAAGTGTGCTTTTAATAATTTAACATGTTACACCCCAAAAGTGGTAAACATAAAAAGGGGGTTTACGAGTATACTCACGGTTTTGCAAGTCTTCTACTTGTGAGTCCGCGAGTGAGTTATTGTTGATTAGGAGGTTGGAACACCAAGTCCTTCTACGCGAAAAAACAAAGTGTATGAGTAACGGAGAGTAACGGTAGATTAAAGATTTAGGAATTTAAAACACAAGAACATATGTATACAAAAGAAATCATCTTTTAACACCAAGTATTTGTTTTGACACTATGGAACCTCAAGGGTTAATGTTTTCATGAGTAGTATACTCATTAGAATCATACAAGTCTTATGTCTTAGATGATGTTATTCTAACACTTTGACGAATGAACACAAGTTCACCATCAAGGGTTCGAATGTTGAATAGTATATATATATATATATATATATATATATATATATATATATATATATATATATATATATATATATATATATATATATATAAGTATAATAAGTATTATTATGTCCAATAGTCAAGCATGAGGTAGAAGATTAAATCTTCATTTAGATACCTCTAAGTTTCATGGAAATCATGTAGGAGGTAGGAAGAGAAGTCTTCCATTTAGGTACCTCTAAGTGTTCACCACTACACTTGATGTAAAAACATACAAGGAGGGTCATGAACTATGAATAATACAAGAATATAAACAACTACACTATAAGAAATCATCAAGCAATGTGGGGATTTTATGTTGGACAACCCAAGTTAGTCCATAATCACACCTACATTAAGTTTTGGATTTAAACATTGCTTGTGGGTTAAAATCCCTAAACAAAACAGAATGTATATGAGGTTTAACCTCTAATTTTTGAATGTCTCAACCTTGTTTTTAAGCCTAACTAACCATAGAAGTGGTTATAAGCATAAGGACATAGGTTTGAGATGAGTTAGACTCAAGTTGAACAAGTATTAGTAAAGATTAGATGAAATCAGAAATGAACAGTGAACTTTGGAGCCTTTTTTCCGGAGTTCCAGGGACTTATTTGCTGTGAAATACCCATGGAATCGAAGCTAAGGTCAATCCAAGTGTATAGGAAAAAGAATGGACTAAATCGGACAAGAAACGAGTGAGTTATGCTCACTTTAGTGAAGGATAGTGCTTCTGTCCGAACTTGAGGTTTCAGCTGCGTTTTTGGTGATTAGGAGAGTTTGCAAAGTGATTTTAGCTTTGAGAAGGCCTTGGTTTTATAGGGTTTGAAGGGGGTTGGTTGGTGGTTGAGTTTTAATGCAAGAAACACAAAATAACAACCAACTAACACACTAAAATGGCCAATCCCGTAACAAGAAACATGTTGGCTGCAGATTACAGCCTCTGGCGGGGTGCGAGAGAGACCAGGGGGCGGTCGCAGGGTGCCAGAGACCATCAGGTCAGCACATCAAGTTTTAGAGATGACATTTTGGTCCCTTGAGTTTATAAATTAGGTTTTTAGGGTATTTTAAGGGCTATTTTCGCCATAAAAGCATAGTTTAAGGACAAAAGGAGTATGGAGAACATAAACCAAATATAATTAAGCATATGAAGGTCGTATTTAAGTATCATTTACGATCAAAACACGTTTTATGCATAAGTTTCTCATATTTGCAAGTTTAGCACATAGTTTCCAAGAATTACGAATAAGCATCAATTGTTTCACGAAATTGAATGTATGAGCATGTATAAAGTATGTATAACATGAATTTAACAAAATACGAGTTTTATTTATGATCCAAATCTCGGATTTTACAACAATTACAAGAACACAAGACTTCCAAAAATAGAAGTACGAACAAGACTTTCTAAATATGGAAAGTACAAAGAAGCAGGACGTTACAAACACCAAGTTGTTTTTCACCAAATAATATCCACCAGACTGTTACTTTGTTCACCATATGCTACTTCTAGTAAGAGTAGCGAACCATTTGAATTATCAATTTTATGCAAAATTTTGTTGTAAAAATAATTCAAAACAATTTCTTAGTTTTGCAATATACAATATTAATAATATCAGCTAGGGTTATGAAAACATAGATCAAACCCAAAATATCAAATGGTTTTATATTGTTTAGTCTTACTACACATGTACTAAACATTTTCTAACACGCATGTTAGAAAAAAACTGTTATAACAAGCACATTATAGAATCGAACGTTTACATAAAACGTTTTCCAAAGATATAGTTTATAAAATAAACCATTTCTCATCATTTTTAATGCACTTATAGGCAATTAAATGTTTACATAAAACATTTCTGTTCATTATGAATAATCTCTAACCTCGTATTCGTGATACACATTTTCTAACACATGTGTCAGAAAATTTAAGTCATTTTATATAAAACATGACAAATCACAAATTAAAGTTGGTGATAAAATCACACACAACTACACCATCACTTTATGGTGATTTAGTTCTTGTATTCTTACTTTTGTATTTTTTTTTTTCAATCTCATCAAGTTAGGCACATAGCCTACTTTTAATACAAGAGACATGGGGTGGAGATAAGTCTCACTTAATTAAAGATTTTATTAGAGACATAAACTCTAAGGCTATGGGGTGTGGTTGGAGCCCCCTTGGGCTTTATCATGCGAACTAGGATCCACGTCATCGCCATATCAGCTTGGGGGCTTTATCATGCCCTCTTTTAATTTGGAGGGTGTGGATGGAGCCGCGTGTCATGATTAACTAATTATTTATATATTTAAATATTTATTTTTTTAAATTAAATGGCAATTTAATAACTACAAAATTAAAAAAAACATAATTTCATTAAAAAAACACTACAAAGTCATAAAAAATATAACATACTAGAAAAAAAGACAACATACTTAAAAAAACTACATATATTTGGCCCGAATTTGTGCCTTACGAGCCACCAAAATGACTCGGTCCTCCTCTGGTAGATGTGACACATCCCTTGCGAGAAAGTCCATGTCTCTTTGGATTTGTTTCTCCATTCTCATTTCTTGGTCTTTTTCCCTAATGGAGATTGTTTGCTTGAGACCTGCCTCGAACTCGCTCATCTTTGACGGGCCATCTGATTTAGTAGACTTTCCACGTGTTACTTTTATCCCTACCAGTTGGACGAGGCAGCTCTTGTGGTTGTGGTTAAAGAATAGTGGGTATTTATAGTGTTAATTTATAAATAAAATGGAAAGTAATTTTTTTTTAAATTATGACCGTTTTCAACGGTCAAATCTTTAAATGTTCCTCGGTCCAAGCGAATGAAGCCCGTTACCATGCTCGCGAGGATTCAATGGCGCCCCGGCATAGCGCCGGGGGTGTGGAACGATAGCGCCGCGGGGCGCTATAGATGGCCAGCTAGCTTGGGTGGCGCCCCCACACCCTCCAGCCTAATAAAAACTAATAAATTGACATGAAATTCTCCTTAAGAGTTTATCTTCCATATGAAGAGTCTAGTAAATGATTTTAATTTCATTAAATTCATATAAATACCACACCATCACTTTATGGTGATTTAATTCTTTGAAGCCAATCAAACATCAACTTCAATGTATGACATTTTATTTCTAAATCATACAAAGCATTAAAAAAAATGCTACAACAAATTGCTTATATAAAATGTCTACATAAAACATTTCAAAGCATTTGTATTTTAACCATTTTTAACAATCATGTTAAAATGAAAGAAATTTTATTGAGCACGTTAGAAATATTAACATTTTCACAAAATGTTAATTCGACTTGCTAAAAACACATATATGGTTCAAATAAATAAGTCATTTCTAATACACAAGTTAGAAACTAAACAATTAAAAAATTGCTTCCAAACTAATGCTTTTCATGAACGTTTCTAACACACATGTTAGATGACAAACGATTACAAAAATCATTATAAGACTTATTTGTTTATATCAATCCATGGGTGGATGAAGAGTTTACTTTAAATAGAGACTTAATTAGAGACATAAAACTCTAATCAAGTAACATAAAACTCTTATTTAAAGACATAAAAAACTCTACTTAAGAGAATTAACGTTTACAAAAAACGTATGGTTTACACCAATAATTCCGGTCTAACACACATGTTAGAGAATTTAACGTTTACAAAAAAACGTATGGTTTACACGAATAAACCCGATCTAACACAAAAGTTAGAAAAATTAATGATTCTCAAAATCGTTTCAAAACCAAACGTTGGAACCAAAACTATTCGTTTTGTACCACGGTATAGGATTTAAGATTGTATCTCAATCTCAAAAAATCCAAACACAAAAAGTTGTACTACATACATATTTCCCCCAAAAAAATATTTATAAGATCATAAACTCTAAAAATATTTTTTTATTCTATTATAAATCCTTTCGTAAACCCAAAGTCCTTATAAATAAGGTTTTTAATATTGTACCAACAATCTCACGAAATCTGTTTTAAGTTTGTAGGAATTAGGTTCACCTTTTGTAAAATATAATTGCAAAATATATAATAACGAGACTCTCGTTATTCGTAGAAAATATCATAGTACAATACCGGTTGCAATAACCAAATAAAAATAATATAAAATATAATTATATATACCAATCTTGATTCAAGTCGCATCCCTGGTGGGTCCTTTACGCGCACTTGATAGCATCCTAGACTCGAGTATTCATCATCTTGAGTCTTGAAAAATACCCCTTGACTGTAACAAAGAGCACACTAAAACGTTGACGATTTTGGTTGAGGCACGTGTTCAACATGCTTCCCTTAAAACAGATTTCGCGCCACTACTAAAGACAACGCGTCTGTCTCCCAGAGTACAACAGCCGAAGCAGTCTGTACTGCCGGAGATGGCTCACAGGCCCAAGGTTACATCCGGTAATTGTAGTGTTTGAACTCATGTGGTGGAAAACAAGTAGAGGGTACTCATCTCTCTAGTTGGTTTTCAAGTGTTCATCCTCCTTCTAGTATTCTTCATGTATCAAGCAATACCATATTCTTGTTTTTAACAAAAAGAAGCACATAGCCTACTAATTGTACAAGACTTAATGATTAGTGAAAGGTTTCACTTAATTAGTCACTTAATTAGAGACTTAAAAACTGTAACGCTCCGCATTTTTGAACTTTCTTGTTTTAGCAAGTCATGTTGTACTTTCCATATTTAAACTCTTGTACTCTCTTTGTAATCTACTTTCATTCGGGTTGTAATTCGAGACTATTGATCTTAATGAAAACGAAGCTATTATATTCATGTTTGTGTTAAACTTATGTGCAAAAATTCATGTTTAAACGATATATTATCCAAAACTCTCGATTCGTTATTACGCTCGATGCTCGTTAAACTAGCTAAAACTCGTGAAACAATGAAACTCGAAAGTTTCGCGAAGTGATTAATCGTCAAAAATCTGTTATCCTTATAAATATGGTTACTTATAAATTGTTTAGTTAGTTAAATTAATTAATTTTACAATTTAAAAAGTTAATTTTTACAATAATCCAGTTAGTCCCGTTAGATTTTTAAGGTTAGGAAATAACCTAGTTAAATTACTTAATAAATAAACTACTTGGTTAAAGAATCTTATAACTTAGTTAGTTTATAATGAAGATAGTTACCTTTTTAACTAATTTCCTGGTTAATCAAAGTATAGGGACTAATTTGGTAATATTTGGAAGTATTATAACATAAAAAAAGGGAATAAAATGAATGCTGACCGTGGGGGACTCGAACCCGGGTCACCCCATTCCACAAACAAGCGCACAACCGGCTGGGCTGGGCCTTCACATCAAAAGAAACCCAGCCCGCTTTTTATTTATGAACCCGCCTAAACAGCCCAGATCGCTGAAACATGGACATACACGTTTTTTAGCGGGATTTAGTGGTTTTTTTAAGTTTTAAAACATGTTTTAACATTTATTATCCAACTAAAACCTAACCTAATCATTCCCTATAAATACCACACCTCTTCCAAACATTATACACTTTTCTAATCATCAAAAACACTCTCAAATCCTCCCCAAATTGCAGCAAATTTCCAAGTTCGAGCAGATTGTTCAACCTCCACTAAAGTGAGCACAACTCACTCATTTCTTATCCGATTTAGTCCATTCTTTTTCTTATGTGCTTGGTTTGACCTTAGCTTCGATTCCATGGGTTTTTCACAGTAAATAAGTCCCTGGAACTCCGGCAAAAAGGCTCCAAAGTCCACTGATTGTTTTTGTTTTCATGTAATCTTTGTTAAACTTAACCAAACTTGAGTTTTCTCATCTCAAACCTATGTCCTAATGCTTATAACCTCATCTATGGTTAGTTAGGCTTAAAAACAAGGTTGAGACATGTTAAATCAGAGGTTAAAACCTCACAAACATTCTGTTTTAGTTAGGGTTTTACCCACAAGAAGTGTTCAAGCTTGAAGCTTGATGTAAGTGTGCTTGTTAGACTTGCTTGGGCTATCTTTCATAAAAATCCACTCACTTCTTGATGTTTTCTCATAGATTAGTTGTTGTATTTCATTATCTTTGTAAGTTCATGACCTTCCTTGGTTGTTTTTACATCAAGTGTAGTGGTGAACACTTAAGAGGTGCCTAAATGGAAGCTTGTTCTTCCTACCTCCTACATGATTTCCATGATACTTAGAGGTACCTAAATGGAGACATTAATCTCCTACCTCATGCTTGAACCATAGGAACTTGTAATCTATATATTATCTAATTATTCCATATGTATACCTAAGTAACTAAACTTGATAATAACTTAATAGTTACTTGTCAAGAATATGTTACATCATCTATGACCATGCCCTTGCTACGACTCTAATGGACCTTTGAATCCATGAAATCATACAAACTCTTTTGAGTTTTAATAGTGTCAAGAACAAGAGTTATGTGTACAAGATGATTATTTTCACTTATGTTATTTTCCATACCTTTTAGACTCCGAATCTATAATCTTCCGATTTCCCCAAACTCACACACCTATGTTTTCCTCGTGTAGAAGGACTAGGTGCTCCAAACTAATCCATCCATCAAAACCACTCGCGAGATTTCAAGTAGGAAAGCTTGCAAAAACCGTGAGTATACTCGATCCCTTTTCCCTTTTACCATTTTAGGATGCAACATGTATATTATACAAAATGACACTCAAACTATTTTTAACATACTCTATCAATGCTTAACATGAAACTATGTGTGGTACTTGTTATTCTCGTATGCTATGTAAACTACTTGGTCGATATATGCTCATTAACTTTGCTAGCCTCCCTTAACAATTATAGCGCTATAGGATTAACGCACCGCCCCTTAGACTTGGGGTATTGTTAAGTTAAACATGTTACCTCCCGCTACTCTACTGGGATTAGGCTATTTTAACGCGTTGTATACTCGGGTTTGAACATATTGTACGCCATATTTGCATACTAGTACTCACATATTATGAATCATGTTGGATATGAGCACTTTTTATTCTATTTATGCTATGTAACAAAACTTGTATACTCGCCTTTGCTTTTGCATTGAACTCTATTTTAATACATGTTGCAGGTTAATTGATGAAGTGATGTTACAAGATGAAACAAGATTTAGGGTGGACTAGATATACACCTAGATTAATCTATCTTTTGTTGTTATGTTACAATTTGAAACAATGTTGTTATTTTTATTTTAATCTTGTATGACAATTAGTCTTGAAATGAAATTCGAATTAAATTATTATTGTCACATAGTGTTATGAAGTCTCTTGCAATCTACGCACTTCGTCTCATCCCGATGTTTCCGCCATCGGTTGGGGTGTGACAAAAACTCTAATAAAACTAATTAAATGTCATTAAGAAGCTCTATTCAAGAGTTTCTCTTTTATTTACCACATGAAGATTCTAATTACTATTTATGATTTTATTAAATTTTAAATATATTAAATATCCATTCACCAAATTTCCAACATTATTTAGATGTAAAAAAATTATTGTTAAAATAGAGAAAGTTTAAATACAGACGATGGCCACAAAATTTCCTTCACAAAATAGTTTAACGACTAAAGTGTGCGACCAGCAAATTCGTCTCAAGAGTGTTCCAATGGATTTGTAACGATTTTGTCATTCACAAGACCAAGATTGGAGAACTCGTCAGTCGCTAGTCGGCCGGTGAGGTGGGGACTAGCGACTACTCGGGATTAATCGGATCGGGTTTTTTATATCTAAGTTTAAGTTTTATGTATACATATACACATTTTATAGGTAAATATTTTAAGTAGCTAGGTTCTAAATCTTACTTAACTCATTTTTTTAAGTATATAAAATTAATTGTTGGAATTCACATGGTTTGGTTGGTAATTAGCCGGAATTTAAAGGTTTTGACTAGAATATACAGGTTTTTTGCCGGAATCTGGCCGGAATCGCCGATTTTTGGCTGGCCGACTAGGTCCGATTAGCGATTAATGAACTGATTAACAAAAAATTACTCAGTTACTGACCGACTAGCGATTAATCGCTGACTAATCACCGCCTAATCGCGATTTTTACAACACTTCACAAGACACAAATACACCTTTTGTAGTAGTGATATAGTAAAGAAAATCAAACAAATGAATTAGAATCTACTCCACCAATGTTAGCCATATTGATCATCTATATATAAGTATAAATGAAATATTATCTAATAATCTTAACTCCAAAATATTTTATCTATGCAATGGTTTGTAACTAATATAATTTATCTAACTCTTAACTTCTTAACTAACATATGTAGTCGGGGCGAGGAGGAAGTTGATTTTCACTGAAGCGAAAAACAAATAAGTTGTTGGTATCTTGAAGAAAAGTATAAAACTAAAACACTAAGGTAGTGTTCTTTTCAAAGAATGGAATGAAATCTTGATAGAAATGAAATGTTGTTTTCACTCAATATTTTGTTTGTTTCAACAAGAAAATTGAATTGGAATTAAACAATAACGTTAGGGAATCTGCATTCTAATTCCATCCAAATTTCATTACATTTTGCAAGACAAACACACCTAAATTACAAATCAAATTTCATATTCTGCGCAAATTCCCAATTCAATTCCATTACATTCCATGAAACGAACACCATCTGAGAAAACTCTATAACAACAATTGACGACAAAAAAAAATCTAAAGACATAATGGTGAGAGCAAATGCATGACATGGCTATGGTGATTGATAGGATTACGACTATGGTGGTAGGAGTTACGTTACAATTGTTACAACAAGAGAAAAACAAATTAAGACCTAATATATATTCATACTTGTGAGTGACAAACTCAAGATTTTTTTAGCTATGGGTACATCTTTTTCATTAGTTTAATTTCTCTCTAATAATATTTCACCACTTGTAAACTAAAATTACGTGCAGATCAACCATTCTTGTTAATTGACTTTGAAAGTATATTTTGATTCTTGCGTACGTGTACCATTTGAATTGCTCAAATGGAACTTCAAAATAGTGCAATAAGTTAATTTTTTTTTTAACGGCAAAATCACTTTATATATATATATATATAAAGAGCCAGCAAAAAACTGAGAAAATACAACGAAACCGAAAGAGAACAGGAAACAAACAGGTTACAACATGCCTCCAACATCGAAGGCTACCCACTCCTCCCACCTAATAGGAAAACAAGACCAATAAGTTGACCAGCTAACTTCTTTGTGTTTTTTAAAACAACTTTCAACCTGCTAACCATCGTTTCAATTGATTTGGTCATATGCTACACATGACCTCTTAGAAGAAATTGAAAGCCTTAACCACCGGAACACTCAGTTTGCTATACGGGTGCACTTCACATTTATGTATAGGTTCACTCAGTATTTTTATATATAAAAAGTACTCTTTGTTAAAAATTCAAAACTCTGTGGGTCTCCGTAAATCCGTAGGTCACTATGTAAATATAAATAGTAGAATGAATCTTATCTTGATACGAAATTCTAACTAACATATTTTGACTCTTTGCCACCACCACCATTACTACCTTCTCGCCCGGCACCACCACGTACCATCATAATTTTCCACAACATGTTCTAAAGTTGTGTAGCTAACATCGTATCTAATTAAAGCTATGGGGTGTGCTTCTCCACTCCCTTATCCTCCACCTCAATGTCACTTTCCTCTTTCACCTCTTCTCCTTTCCCTCATCTAAAGGTGTGCCCCCTTCCATTTTTTCTTATTTTTTTATTATTTAATCATTTTGTTTTAAAATATTGTTTTTATTCATTTATATATTTTAATTATACTACATAATAAAAATCATATAATTCCAAAACCCTTCCCCCCATCTTCTACAACCCACCACCTAGAGACAGAGAGAGAAGTAAAATAAAAAAGAAAAGAAACTGGTTTCGGGAAGGGAAGGTCGGGGAATTATCACCAAAGACACTGCAATCCAATGTGTGTGGGGAGGGGGGTGTTCCCCTCGACGCCGACTCACCACCTCAGCTCTCCTTCCTCCTCCGATGCCCACACCGTTAACCTAATAGAGAAAAAAATGCTTTCCAAGAAGTTATTAATGATAATTAATTAAAGGCAATATGGAAGAAAATGCAAAATGTATTTATCTTTATTCAAAACTAAATAATTATTGATCATTTGACGGAAAATACGGTTTTCGAGCTACTAAGGGCATGTTTGGCTAAGCTTTTTGAAACAACTTATTGACTTATTGGTTTTTTGAAAAATCATAAGCTTCAAAATGATGTTTGGCAATGAGAGTGTATGTGAGGAGGAAAAGCCAATAAGTCAATAAGTCACTCCATACTGACTTTTCCAAAAAGCCAATAAGTCAATAAGTTGTTTTGAAAAGTTTAGCCAAACATGCCCTAAATATAGCAGGATGTTGTTTTCGACGAAAATAAAGTGGACGGGTTGAGAAAATAGCAACATGTTATTTTTGAGCTATTTTTTTAATGAATTGTTATTAAGAATTTTTATTTTGAGGGAAATAATAGGAACAAGTTGCTAAATATGGCAAGATGTTGTTTTCGATGACAATAAAGTGGGTTGGTACAGGGTCATGTCAAGACAATTTGTGTCCGATGGAAATATACCAAGATTATCTAATTAAAAAAGTAAGGCTCGTGATCATTTTCTTGTCATTGTCAATTTTCTGGATTATCTAAAGATGCTATTTAGTCGTCGTTTAACCATTAAAGTTGCTACTTAGTGGTCCTTTAACCATTAAAGTTGCTATTTTTTTTGAACGTCCAACATAAGAATCGCCGGGTACTCCGTACGCGACCCCCATTGGCCGAAAGGTAGCCCGCGGCAGCCCAACCTGCACGCACGGAGCCTCTAGCCCACCATGCCACCAGTTCCGGGGAAAACCCGACCCTGCACTCGCCCAAGGGCACGACAAGGCAGAGCCGGTAAAACCCGGGTGGATCAAGAATCGAACTCGAGACCATTCGGCTAGGAGTTGCTATTTAACCAACTGGGCTAGCTCAGTTGGCCACCGACACCCGCTTTAAACCAACTCTAGGATCCTTGAGGTCTCGGGTTCGAAACCTGGCAACCCCAGGCTCTTCGAACCCCTAGTGTTGGCAGGGTATTCGCCGCCAGGCAGCGTTGTCGGGTCGCTAGCCTGGGAAGGGGAATCCCTTCCGCGGTCAGGGGTACCGTGCATCTACCCTTTAACCATTTATTTATATTATATTATATAGAGAGGGGAATGTTCATTTGAAAAGAAATTTAATGTGAGAAGAAAAAGAAGAAAATTGCATATTAGTAAAATACTATTTCATTTATAACTCATATCACTAATTTTTCTCTCTTTAATTAATTAGTTAAGTAGGGTGAGGATCAAATAGCAAGTTTATTTTGGTTAGAAAGGATAGGAAGCAATAGGATTATGACATGTGGCAAAACTTAAAATAAAAAGAAAGTGTATTTTAGTCAATGTTACCCAATCTTCTCTTTTCTTCTTCAACCTTTCCTTCCCTAGATCTAAAAAAACCCGGATCCGTATAGTTCATCTCACCACCAACACCACTCCACCACCGTTTCGCTCCGCCACCATCATGCGACCTCAGATCCAATGCCGCCGCAGTCTCCTTGAGTTTTGAGGGAAAGGATAGAAATGGTGGCAATTTCTCTAGTCAAGAGTCTTCTCATGATTCTACGGTAAAGTGTTGCTTGCTTTTGTAATCAACTAACATCCATGGTTTCCCAGTATCATTTTTATCTAGAAGAACTAAAACGCATTGTGTTTTACTGAAAATTTGGTTGATTCTTGGTAATTTATAAAATGCAATGGTTTCAATTATATTATTGTTTTATGTATAGGCTGATTTTTGGTAATTTTGTAAAACGCAATACTTCAATTATATCATTTGTTTTATGCACAAGTTACAACAACACCTATTGCTATTTATATTATTCTTTTTTTCATAAGTTATTCTTAAAGCAAAGTTTCAATCATTGAAAAGATGGTTGGTTTGTGAGAATTTCTAAAACGCAGCTCTTTTGATTATGGAAAATGTCAATTTTTTCTATTCTATATTGTTTTCCATTGGTAAAAAAACCACCTAGCCGCCACACATGACACTGTTATACGCATTTTACAATTTCTAATGTATATTTCTAAAATGCAGTAACACATCTAGTTCATCACCTTTTTTTGTATTGTGTTTTATAAAACACACTAAATCATTGTGTTTTATAACATGATGATAAAACTCATTCTATTGTGTTTTTGGGCCATTGCGTTTTAGAAAAACACATTTTGTTATGTTTTCTGGTCCATTGCGTTTTAGGAAAAAACATATTTTTGTGTTTTCTGGTCATTGCATTTTAGAAATAAGATATTTCTTTGTGTTTTTTGTGCATTGAGTTTTAGGTAAAACACATTTTTATGTGTTTTCAGTCCATTGCGTTTTAGAAAGTACACTTTTTTTTGTGTTTTTTGGCCATTGCGTTTTAGAAAAAAACACATTTTTAAGTGTTTTCTGGCCATTGCGGTTTAGAAATAAAACATTTCTTTGTGTTTTTTGTGCATTAATTGCGTTTTAGAAAAAAAAAAAAGTCATTTTTTACTTTTTTTCCATTGCATTTTACGCAACTGAGTTTTTTTTCCATTACGTTTTACGCAACTGGGTTTTCAAAAAAAAAATAAAAAATATAGCAATAGTATACTCGTTTTAAGGATAAAAGAACGCTCTTTTTTTTTGTGCAATTTTTATAAAAAAAATAATGTCGTATAGAAAGTTATTAACGTTTAAAAAATGGAGGGAATTGGAGGAGAGAAAAACTATTGTCCTGAATTGACTAGAATACCCTTACACAAACCCACGCGCCTCTTTTTTGATCTTCAATTTCACTCATTTAATCTTAGCCATTGATTAAATCATTAATTACCTAAATATAATCTACAAAACCTACACATATCAAAATTTTCCTACATATACCCTACACATTATAGAATTTTATCCTACACAGTCGAAATTTATCATACACACCTCGAAATATATCATACACAACTCATAATTTATCCTGCATAACTAGTAATTTATTCTACACTTTAAATTAAGTTGTTCTTTTTTAATTTGGAAAAAGTATATATTTTGAAAAGGAGTTACAAATTTAATTTAGTTAGTTATTAAAGGGGAGGAATACAAATTAATGATTTATGTAAGTTTACCAATATACCCTTATACTAAAATTAAATGCAAATATTAAATAAAGTAAAATGGCTATCATCCTCCACACTAAAATTCTTGACTAATTAAATAGTTTTTCTCTCATCTCATTTATTATTATCTTTGACTAATTAATTAGTCATAAAGACTATCATCCTCTACACTAAAATTTTTGCCTAGACACATCAAAATTTATCCTACACGTTTTTTAAATTTATCCTACACATATACTTAACATGTTAAAAATTATCTATTTCTAAAATTTTTTCGACGTTTTTTCTTATAAATACATGTAGAAACATTTTTAATAAAAAAATCAAAAACTAAAAATATTAAAAAAAATGTTTAAAAAACGGTTAAAATATATATAGCTTATAAAATTAACTTAATATGTTAAAAATAAATTTTTTTAATTTTTTTCTCAGCACTTTTCCTTATAAAAATGGGTAGAAACTATTCGAAATAAAAAAAATAATTTTTATAAAAAAAATAATTTACCCTTTTTTTAACTATTTTTTTTTATATTTTTAGTTTTTGATTTTGTTTATTAAAAATGTTTCTACAAGTATTTATAAGGAGAAGCGCTGAAAAAAAAAATTAAAAAATTGATTTTTAACATGTTAAGTTAAATTTTTAAAAGTGTTCCCCGGTTCCCCACTTTTTTAGTGTTCCCCAATAAACCCCACACTTTAACTCCAACAAGATCCGACATCATCCCAAACCCCTTTCAAAACAAAACGCTAGAATCAAACCCTAACTTGTATCATCAAAATCCCCAAATTTCAAAATAATCAAGAGTTACAAAGTGATGTTTATATAGAAAGAGAAAGAGTCGAATGAGCGAGAGAGAGAGGAACGCAGATCTAGGTTTCGAACAAGCCACCCAAATCTCGATAACCACCTATCACCATCACCACCACCCGAACACCATTTCCGCAGACTACCACCAGCCACAACCACCCGATGTTGAACAATCGGGTTTGAAACCCTCGTCTCCTTCGAACAAGCCACCCAAATCTCGATAAAAACCCTTATAGTCGTCGTTTTGAATCCAAATCCACCTTAACTCCAACAAGATCCGACATCATCCCAAACCCCTTTCAAAACAAAACCGTAGAATCAAACCCTAACTTGTATCATCAAAATCCCCAAATTTCAAAATAATCAAGAGTTACAAAGTGATGTTTATATAGAAAGAGAAAGAGTCGAATGAACGAGAGAGAGAGAAACGCAGATCTAGGGTTTCGAGCCAAGAACTCTAGGGTGTCGATAACCACAGAGATGACGACGGTGGATCTGAGTTCAGAGGGTGACAGAGAGAGGAACACAGACCTAGGGTTTCGAGCAAGAGCTCTAGCTCCAGCGACGTTTTAACAAATTATGATGGTGATGATAGAGTCCATTAGAAGCTTCGGGTGGTGGTATTCATAGATCTTTGATGTCGTTGGTTGATGTTGGTGGTCGGGTGGGACGGGTGCAAGGTGGTGGTTGTCAGGTGGAGCTGGTGCAAGGTGGCGATGGTTGTCGGGTGGAGATGGTGGGAGGTGGTGGTTGATTGACCCTTTTTTTAACAGATTAAATGTGATTCTGATGATATTTGATGTTATTAATCATGAAAGAGAGTTGTTTTTTATATAATAAATGCTAAATAGTGATAGAGATGATGAGAAATGACTGAAATGCCCATCATGTGAAGGTAAATTGATGTTTCTAATCTTTTGAAGGAAAATTGTTATTTTTGTTAAGCTTCGGAAAGCAAAACCAAAATTTAACTTAATTAAGTTCATAAGGTTACCTAATCCTAGCCCGACTCAAACAGTTAATCGTGTCAAAATATTGATCCATACATGACACATTCATTATGACTCTTTTGTGTGACGATGCCATTTATATTCCTATCTCAGTTATAAAGGACAACATGTTGTAAAGTAGAAGTAAAAACCTCGGGTCATAGATTTATGTCAAATCGCTTTTAAGGGTTCATATTACCTAATCCTAGCCCTAAACGAACCTTTAATTGTGTCAAAAATTAGTTAATATATACCAGACACATTTATTAGATGGTTGAGTCATAGTGACTCTTATGTGTAAATAATGCCATTGATATCCCTAACTCAGTTATAAAAACACAAAGAACACCATGTTGTGAAATAAAAGTAAAATGACTAGACCAATAGTATTTGCATATTATTGCTCTTTGTCCTTTTTCAATTGAGTTAGTGATATCAATAGCACTAGCCACACAAAAGAGTCACAATGAATAAACCATTTACAGTAGAAACTCTATAAAATAATACATTTGGGACCACCAAAATTTATTAATTAAAAGAGTTATTAATTAATCGATAAATTAATAATTATTAATTTATATATTAATTAATATTTTATTAATTTATAGTAGAATACTTCGTTTACAAACACATTTCAAGCTTCCACTTAATTATTGTATACAATGCATGTATATCAAATGAACGGCCCAATTTGAAAGAAACCTTCAATCTCCCACCTTATTATGCTTCTTGTGTTCAATGTATCACTTTATGGACATTAAAAATATTTTCTATATAAATACAAGATCAAAATATGTTAACACAAACAAATCATACACACAACATGGCTTATTGGAATTAATAAAGATGATATCGATGTCGAAGATGTTCTGATTTACCCAGAAGAAAATGTAGTTGCACAGTTGTTGACTGATGAAGAAATTATTGAAAGCGTTATTGGAATTAATAAAGATGATATCGATGAAGAAGATGATGAAAGTTCTACAATGGAGCCCCCTTCGCGAAACGAAGCTATTAAAGAGGCAATCACATTGAACAATTTCTTGTTGAGCTATGAGAAAACAACACCAGAAGTTCTTACCATGCTAAGGAAAATTAAAGACGAGATTCAAGGGGAAATTGATTTCAACAAAAAACAAAAGACAATTGAGTCATTTTTCAAGAAACCTTTATAAATCATTCATGTAATATGCTATATATAAGGAATTATTAATTTATATTTTATATGGGGTCTAAAGAAATTATCAAAAATGTATTATCTTATAATTTTAGTGAATTATTAATTTAGCACCTTATCCCCGAGTCGGGACCGGCAAAAAATATTATCTTAGAGACTTTATTAAATAATCGAGTATTAATTTATCGAGTTTCTACTGTAATAAATGTGTTAAGTATGGCCGTATGGGTCAACTTCTTCATGCAAATTGATTGTTCATTTCGAAATAGGACTAGCGGTAATACGTACCCTTTAAATTGATATGACATAAAGTAACGACCCTAGTTTTAATTGAGTTAGCTATACACAAAAGAGTCACAATGACTAGACCATCTAATAAATGCGTTTAGTATGGATCAACTTCTTGACGCAAATTGATTGTTCCTTTCGATATAGGACTAGGTAATGTGTACCCTTTAAAGTGATAAGTCATCAATTGACGACCCTAGTTTATTTTACTCTTGTTTCACAGCATGTTGTTCTTCGTGTTTTTATAACTGAGTTAGGGGATATCAATAGCATCAGTTACACATAAGAGTCATGATTCAAATCGATAATCAATCCATGTTTTAAATTAGCTTACTTCATTATACAAATTTTAAAAAAAAAATCAGTTTAAGGCTTCAATCATTACCCTTTTTTTTTTTTTTTTCATATTTTCCTTAGCTAGGACCATTAGATCTTGTTTTGTTGTTAGACCATACTCCCATGTTGTCCTCCATTGTGATTTGTGTGAATACTTTCCTTTTTTTTTAGTAAAATGTCAAAATATTTCTGAGTTTAGATTATTTTTGTCACGCGGTACAAAATATTCCATGTTAAAACTACATTGTTTTTTAGAACCTATGTTAAAACTCCATTGCTTTTTAGAACATGCAGTGCAAAATATTGCTTTTTGGGTTTCATTGAGTCTTACAACCTGGAATGTAAAGAACATGATCATGCTAAAATAGAAGCATGGTCATGTTGGAACAAAAGCATGACCATGTTAAAACATAAACATGGTCATGTTAAAACTTCATTGCTTTTTAGAACCTACAGTGCAAAATATTGATTTTTGGTTTCGTTGCGTTTTACAAGAAAAGAACATGATTATACTAAAATAGAAGCATGGTCATGTTAGAACAAAAGCATGACCATGTTAAAACATAAACATGTCCATGTTAAAACTCCATTGCTTTTTAGAACTTATAGTGCAAAATATTGATTTTGGGTTTCATTGCGTTTTACAACCTGGGGTGCAAAGAACATATGATCATGCCAAAATAGAAGCATGGTCATGTTGGAACAAAAGCATGACCATGTTAAAACATAAACATGGCCATGTTAAAAATTCATTGTTTTTTAGAATCTGTAGTGTAAAATCTTGATTTTGGGTTTCATTGCGTTTTAAAACTGGAGTGTAAAAGAACATGATCATGTTAAAAGGGAAGCATAATCATGTTGGAACAAAAACATGACCATGTTAAAACCCATTGCATTTTAGAAGCTGGATGCGTTTTAGAACCTAGATGTTGGAACAGATGGATGACCATGTTAAAACAAAGGCATAACCATGTTAAAACAAAAACATGACCATGTTAAAACAAAGGCATGGTCATGTTAAAAGAGAAACATGACCATGTGAAACCCATTGCATTTTAGGTACGTTTCTTCAGAATTTGAGTGCAAAGAACATAATCACGCTAAAACATAAACATGATCATGTTAGAATAGAGGCATGACCATGTTAAAACATAATCACGACCATATAAAACCCGATTGCGTTTTAGAACCTGGGTTATAGTGTGTTGTTCTATCCATTGCGTTTTACGCATCTGGATTTTCGAAATTTTTTTCAAAAGTATAGCAATAGTGTGCTCGTTTTAAAGATTAAAAAACGCTTGTTTTTATGGTGCAATTTTTATAAAAAAAATATTATCGTATGAAAAAGTTATTAATGTTTTAAAAACGATGGGGAATTAGAGGAGAGAGAAACTATTGGCTTAGATGGACTAGAATACCTTTAAACTAATTCACGCGGCTCTTTTTTTTTGTTTAAGAGTAAATTTCACTTTTTGTCCTTTATGTATTATCTGAATTTTGAAACGTGCCCTTTAAATGTTTTAATTTCATTTTATGTCCAAAAAACACATGTTATGTATCACTTTAAGTCCTTTACACCAAACTGAGTTAAATTACTCAATTAGGTTTATTTAACGCAAGGATACTATTGGTATTCACCTTAGTTATTTTGTTTCTACATTTTCTGCCATAAATAACAACGATGAAGAACAAACTCTCTATCCATCAATCATCACATCTCTCCCCTGTTTCTCTCCCTTAAAAAACCCAGATCTAAAATAAAAAACCTATCTCTCTTCAAAGGGGCGAAACAGGGTACTCTCTCTTTCTCTCTAACTGTGCATCACCACCACCCTATGGCCTTGAAGTCAGTTCGATCAAAGGGGTGAAACAGGGTACCCTTTGAACGCAAAATTGACACCCAAATCAGTTTCAAATCAATGAGTTCTTGCAAAAGCTGCAAGTCCAAAACCTTAATCGTCGACCCAGTACCCGGAAACCTAGAGTGCTCATCATGCGGCGTCGTACAAGACTTCAACAATTTCGAACATCGAACGTTCATCGCAGATGAATTCGTCGGTACAAACGTCCAATTAGGCAAATCAGGATCTGAGTATGACTATTCTTACTATGAAACCAAACTTTACTTAGCCCAAAATGTCATAACAGATATACTATCAAGATTTAATTTAGAAGAGAGGTTTGATGAGGTTAATACCATGATTTAAACAATACGAAGACAAATTGTTACCTTTGACTAGTGTTTGTGAGAATGTGGGGTGTGATGTGTTTGAATTGGGTCGAATGGTGTCGCGGGTAGTCGAGCATTTGGATTTGAAGTTGCCAGATTTCGATATTGTGGGGTTGTTTGAGAGGGTGTTTAGAGAGTGGGTTAGTTGTAAGGAGGGTGTTGGGAAGGGTGTAAGTGTGAGAATGGTGAAACAGGGGATTTTTTGGTGCAGTGTATGATTAAGTTGTATGTAACGACGGGGAGGAGGCCGGTGTCAGTGGTTGTGGCGGTGATGCACAGTTCGAGAGAGACAATTGGTGGGGGTGATGCACAGTTAGAGAGAGAAAGGGGATCTGATGCATTTATTTATGAAATACCATGTTTGCCCTTGCCTTAAATAAAACCTAACTGAGTAATTTAACTCAGTTTGGTGTAAAGAACTTAAAGTGATATAAAACATGTGTTTTTGGACATAAAATGAAATTAAAACTTTTAAAGGTCACGTTTCAAAATTCAGATAATACATAAAGGAGAAAAAGTGAAATTTACTCTTTGTTTAATTTTGCCCATTGATTATTTAATAGATTATCAAGATTATTTCTAACCAAATAAATTTTCTAGTACATCCTGACCCATTATAGCTATTTATACTATAATCATAAGTTATCATTTGATCAAGTTTTTTTTATTACTATACCTATTATTTTTTATAAGTAAGTTATTTGAGTTACTATTCTTCTATTAATAAAAAAAACGCGTCCACCAAAGTTTGATATAAAATATAAATTAGTTTCATCAACTTCATATAAAAGAAAATTAAATATAAAATAAAACAATGAATGCTTATTAAGTTATTATATGAATTGCAAACGACCATACATTGCTGGCTGGCGGCCATGAAAGGGAAAAGTACATGGGGTCACGCTAACATATGAGGTATTCGAAAGGGAAAATAATGTAAAAGGGTGTTTTGTATATAGGATCAAATACAAAGCATATTTTGTATACAAACTGTAAGAAATATTTAAAAAGTGTCAGGTGGAATTCAACCAGTTATAGAGAAATAATAAAATAATATCCTAAATAATATCAATTGTATTGAATTCCCTATAAATATGCTAATAATCAATTAATTCTTTATTTGGATCTTTCTTTTGTTTTCAATGTGCCGATTAAGAAAAAGTGCTGATATCATTCAAAAATGTGCTAAAATCAATTATCTTGATTAATTTTCATGTGCTAATATAATTCAAAAGTGCTACTTTTATGTATGTATTGTTTTGGTATGTGCTAACTTTTTTAAGTGCTAGGATCTGTTCTTACGGTTTGTATGATAAATATGGTTTGTACCGGAACCCACCCCTTCATACAACAATTTATTAAAAGTAATCAATATATAATATTTTCTAAAAACTCAACCTAAAAACTTTTCTGTAGATAAAAATTTAATTTAATTAATAACAATTTAATTAATAACAATAAGAATGTGTCACGTGACCCGAACATCAAAGGATTGATTTAGCATGCTACTTGTGAAAGGGCTTTGTCTAGAGTTAGTTAAATTGGTTCCGAAATAAACCCGTAAAATTGTGTCAGACACATAAACCTTAGTACGACACATTTTTTCGCAGGTTCAACACAAAATGTTTAACCTAAAATTTGGTCTTATTATATTTGTTTGCTATAATAAATAATTGAAAAAACAATATATATATAATAAGTATTTAAGCCATAAAGCATGTGAGTCGTCTATTTTAGCCAAAAAAAAAGATTTTTTTAACATCTGAGCCCCCAACGTCTTTTATTCTAACTCTTTTGGTCTTTAACGTCTTTTTTTCTAACCCTTTTGGCCCCTAACATTTAATGGATGAGGTTAGTGTTAGGGGCCAAAAGGGTTAGAAAAAAAACGTTGGAGGCTCAGATGTTAAAATATTCTTTTTTAGCCTAAAAGGGTAAAAGTGATATAACCACAGGGGCCAAAATCGTAATTTACTCTATATTTTATTAAATTATTAAATACTCACATAAAATGGAGTTATGGTAGAAAATATGTTCTTTAAAAATATTATAAAATAGGCACATCAATCCGCAAACACGACTCGTCTAATAGAACACGACCAGTTTAGCTAAATGTGTTCATAACCCGAAAGTGACTCGTACATTTTAGTCTAAACTTCAACTCGTAATTTTAATTTTAGTTCGTCTCATACTTTACACAATTTTAGAATTTTACAACCATAATAATGTGGCCCTAGCTTAAAAATCTCTCATCTTCCCTCTCTATCACATATTTCCTTCTCTCTATCTCTATCAAAACTCTTGTTGAAGTTTCACATAAATTTGGTCCAAACTATTAAAACACGTGTTTAATGTTTACATAAAATTTGGTCCAAACAGGACAATAAAGAGATGTAGAGGATGGGTGGTGTGTGTGGACTCATATCGATTATTTGCTTTTCATATGATGGAAACGTAGAGTTCTCATTTTTCTTCCCTCTTCATTGTGGATACAAGGATAAGATTAGAGAGAGATGATTCAGGTGCTTCCTAATGTTTTAATGTGAAAATGACCAAGAGATTCTTGGTCTTCCAAGTGATTCATGTTTGATTCCTACTATTCTCATAATTTTTTGCGACGCCTGGTGATGATGGGAGATTGGACGAGTAGGTGGAGATCGTTAATTCGATCCTTAAAATGAGCGGAGTTTACCTCACCACACTATCGTGCCTACGAGCGAGTGTTCACGAGCTTCGGCTCTAGGTGAGGGTTTTCTCCGGTTCGAAAGCGAGTGTATCTCGATGTGGTGAATTTCGCCAGTAATCCATTTGAAAGATTCGTTGACCG
>JARYGA010002898.1:0-62554 GCA_030545235.1 Helianthus tuberosus
AATCTGGTGAGTTTTCCGTAACAGGTTCACATGGTTACAAAATATAAATCAACATATATGCAAATGTGAAAACCTATAAAAGGGTAAGAGATACCAAAGAAGCAAACAAAAGAAGCAAACAACTTAATAAAAATGGATCCTTTGCACATTGCATAGAACAGACAGTATTTATACAATTCAAGAAACCACTTACAAATTAAAATCCATAAAATTCACCCCATCATTGTTAAAATTACACTCAAATCCCCAAACCCGAAACCCCAAAACCGTAAAAAAAATAACCCAAGAGTACAACAAGGGCGGCAGACGACCCTCTTAAAATATTCAAGGCTCAAGCCTTAGCCATTACTAATAATCCGGCTACAAACCCTATAAATTACCACTCACTGTTACTCTCCATTGTAAAAATATACACTTCTTTCTTTATATGTATTTATTTTTAAATTTTTATTTTTATTTTATTTATGGGTCTCAATTATACACCCAAAATGAAAGCATGAATCTCAGCCCAACTTGAAACTGTGTAAAGGGTACCTGAAAGACCCTTCCAACAAGGAGAACCGTCTTCGATTAACTCTATTTGTTTTTTCACTAAACCGGAAAATAATGGGACGAATGAAAAACCGAACAAACCTCCAAGTTTTTTAATATTAGCACTTGGAGAAATAACGATCCCGATATCTGCTTTCAAAAGACAAAGCAGATCTTCCACTGAACCGCCAATGTAAACCGATATGTTTGGGCCGTTGTTGTTTGAGTTGTTGCAGATATTGTCAAAAGTTTGAAGCTTTTCGATCGGTGATTGAACTTTTTTCAAGATTTCACCGGTTGATATTGATTCACTGAAGAGTAACTCGTTTGAGTGCACATTGGGAAATCTTGAATCTCCTATTTAATAAAAAAGAAGTAATCAATTATTTAAACTTCTACAGTTTTTTAAAACTTTATACGTAATTATTATACTAAATATGATTACGAAAGTTATACTATTTAATAGACGTAAAAAGTTTGACCCATTTTAATTTATAAAAGGGTCGATTTGGGTTGTGTTTTTATCTTCAATGGGCCAAACAAAACATTTATCCACAAGTGGAACGAATCAAACTGATTGAAAGCGGCTTAAAGTATAATTTAATGACACATACCTCCTAAATCGTATTGTCTAAAGATTTAGATTTAATTATTTCAAGAATATTGTTTTTGTAATCAAAACTAACACATTAGTACTTAAAAATACTTGAGAAAACACACACCTGAGTTGAAGGCAGATCTAATGAGATCACCAGACCAACAATACGAAAGTATATGAGCATCAATCGCAACATTCTCGCGTTTTTCAATTTCTCTAAAGAATTCAAGACATCCATCTTGAAAAATCAAGTGTTCGGCAGCCCATTTGATGTCATCATCCATATGCAATCCTTTCAACACACCAGAGTTATCCACTCGTAAATTCACCGCATTTTCAATATCTGATAACTGCGCAAGTGCGTTACACAGGCTTTCAAAGTCGAATTCAGCGACTGCCCGATAAAAAAA
This sequence comes from Helianthus tuberosus, assembly GCA_030545235.1. Classification (NCBI taxonomy): domain Eukaryota; kingdom Viridiplantae; phylum Streptophyta; class Magnoliopsida; order Asterales; family Asteraceae; genus Helianthus; species Helianthus tuberosus. The sequence goes on from JARYGA010002898.1 coordinate 1,540, forward strand.
TAAACAAAATTTAGGATTTTATTAAATACCACGTAAAAGTCGACCATAATAATATTTAAAATACATGATACCTTTTTCATTAAGCATGATATTGTCAATACACTGTTCATATTCTTCGACATACTGAACATGGAGATCACTCCAAATATCCCGAAGATTATCTAAAGAAGTTTCATCACCACCGGATTCATATCCGTTCGACTTCACAGTTTTTGATGATTTTATAATTGCCACATCAGCAAGAAGTGCGCCTGAATCAACAGCACTACATGTCATGTCATAACCACTACATATCAAAACATTGTGGTCGTCATTTCCGCGAGCTTGATACAAGGGAACAACAGTGTTTTGTATAATTGGTTGTGCCGAGAAAAAATCTACTTGAAGCTTCATTGCTTTGTGATAGATTGTTTCTACAAACTGAAGCTCTTCACCAGTCAAACTTACAGTCAACTTGTCTAAAAGTTCTTCAATTTGGGACGCTGAATCCTAGTATTGGATGAAATATAGAATAAGATACAAGTCCACTTGATTGATTAACGGTATAAGAATTTACAGGTGGCAATTTTGACCTATTTACTTATGAATGGGTTGAATTGGGTCGTGATTAATTCAAACGGGTCAAATCAAAAGACAGCTTATAGGGAGCGGGTCAAACGGGTAGAACGTGTTGAAAGACACCCAAAGTGTACTTTTAATTCATACAACTTCCTAATTCGTCTTATTCAAATACTTGGATTAGTGTTTTGACAGTATAGTTTTTGGTAATTGTTTGTAAATTAATTTTAGGAATTTAGTTATTAAATATTTTTATGTAGCATATTTTATAATATTTTTTTACAAATATAATAAGTTTTTATATTTTTTGGGTTAATTACATAGATAGTCCTTGTGGTTTATTGAAGGTAACACCTTTGAGTACTAACAGAAAATTATATAAGGGTATTTTAGTCATTTCACACCAATTTAACAGAAAAATTAACGGCAGTTAGCCTTAAGTCCATGTGTAATGGAGCGCTACATAGCGCCATCTCTCCCTATAAAGCCCCATAGTGCCCCTGAACACCATTACGGGGGGCGTTATGGGGGGTTGAAATCTTGCCAGCGCTATGTCTATAACGGCGTGAAGGATATGCAAATTTTTACACCCACTCACACACATATATATACATACATATGTATGTATAATTGAAGGGGTTATTAATTAATTGAGTAATGATGAGGTAGGGGCTTTATGACTACGGGCTCTAGTGATATAACGCCCCATAAAGCCCCTGTGTGACGTGGCATGACACGTGTCGCATAACGCCCACAAAGGGGCTTTATGACTACACATGGCCTAATACTCAAAGGTGTTACAAAATCAAAACCATAGAACCTAAACCTGTGTTAGGCCATCCGTAGTCATAAAGCCCCTTTGTGGGCGTTATGCGACACGTGCCGTGCCACGTCACATAGGGGCTTTATGGGGCGTTATGTCACTAGAGCCCGTAGTCATAAAGCCCCTACCTCATCATTACTCAATTAATTAATTTTCAATTGTTTTAATTAATTTCTAACTTTTTAAAATAAAAATTAAATAAAAAAAACTGCCAGATTTTTTTTTAAAATAAGGGAAAAACAAGTTTAAAACAAATTTTAGATATTTAAGAAAATGCAGGGACCAAATATGTAAAATTTTAAAAATATAATAGGCCCTCCTGTCTTCTTCTCTGTCTTCTTCGCCGGCCAACTTTCCGACTGAATTTCCGTCTTCTGCTTTGTCTTCTTCTTCGATTTGCAGGGACCAATTGTTCATAAACCTTCAATTATACATACACATGTATGTATATATATGTGTGTGAGTGGGGGGAAAGAAGATAACGCCGCTATGAGGATGGCGCCGGAGAAAATTTTTGGGGCATGGCGCCCTTCGTGGCGGTGTGCAGCGGCGCCATACGGCGCTATGGGGCTGCATACCGCCCCACTACACACAGTCTTATAAAAAAAGTTAGTACTCAAAGGTGTTACTTTCAATAAACCACAAGGACTATTTGTGTAGTTAACTCTTCCTTTTATTCAGAAATTAGACTCCGGTGGTGATAATATAGTTTTTTTAATCAAAATTAACTATTTATACAAAATAATAAAAATTGGACAAAAAGTGTTTACAGGTCAACCCAATCCAACCTATAGTCAAAACTGGAGTGTTTCAACTTGAACCTGTTTTGACCTGTTACCCGATCCATCCGACCCACTCATCTTGCTACCTCTAATCAACGACGGTTACTAAGGATCATGAACATATGAATAGTCATACAAACCTCAAATTTCTGAGAAGCACAACTATCGATCCACTTTTTGTAAAGATGATTGTCTTCATCGGGTTCAAGAACCGCTTGTATCTCCTTACTTAGAAACGATTGAAGCCTCATGGAAGGTGCCATTGCCGCAAGCGCATATGCCGAAAGCTTAGTTTTCTCAAACGGGGTTGCGAATTTCCCGGGAAACTTTTCTCTTACCGATTCTCCGGAGGCTGCTGCCAGCAAGAAATCTGTGTATTTGATCATCGCACGGTCCGATATGTTCCCTGCTGGAAGCTCAAATCCCCATTCCTGTATGATTAATTAAGCACTAATCAAACTCACAGTTCTGATTAGATACAAATTATACGATGAAATTCGAAACTTTTGCGCCTACTTGGACGATCGATTGAAACATAGTCATCTTCTTCAACACGCGTTTTCTAATCTTTCGAATTACAGCCTTGTCGTCATCATCATCTGAGAATTCTTCTGCCATCTCAAACCTAAAATCCAATAAATTTCAAACCAATCAGATGCATACATGTAGTGCAACAACAAGATTGATCAATTGATCAATAAACCAACAACTTACGCCTCAGCGGACGCTTCAAGAAACCGAAGATCCTGAAAAATACAATGAAGAAAAGACCCAGAATCCAATTTCCCAGATGCTAATGACAGTATATAAGGCGTATAAACAGCGAAAATCGCTTCGTTTGTCGATTTCTTCCACAAACTTTGAGCAAACCCCCCTTCATCCCTAATTGCTAAACCCCCCATTTTCAAGATTCACAAAACCAAATCTTTTAGGGCAAAAAAAAAGTTGATCTTTCAAGACTTTCAAAACCCAAAATTGATGAACTTGAACAAGATAAAAGCCCACATCAATTCACAACTCCAATAAATACAATTGAATTATTGGGGACAAGTTACACTCAAATAATCAAATTCAACAACGAGATTAAATTGGATTGCGATTGGTTGATTTTTACTCATGCAAGATTCAAGAATTAATTTCAAAGGTATGTTTTTTCAAAGGTTGAAACTTTGAACAGATCTCAAAAACTGAAAAAGGTTGAAACTTTCATACAAATAACAAAAACCCCACATCAAATAACACCTTCCTTGAATACAAATCGGTGATTTGAGGCACTATATATTGAAATTTAACAGTGTGGATTTAATTGGGTAGCCTGTGAATCACGAAATGTAGGTTGGAAAATTCAGAGGAAGATGAAATAAAGGGGAGGCGGCTGAGTCAAGTTCCGACGTGAGAGACTCGTGAGTTGAGCGAGTCGTTGTTAATGGCCGAAAGGGGGGAATTTTAAGTCAATGATTTTGACTTTTGAACGCAGAAGTGAATCACCGGAAGGAAGGTATAACAGCCGACAGATTGAGGTCATGTGTTACGATTTATTTGTTTTTGTTTGACTTTTTAATAGTCAAAATTGGGCGTATATTTGAATTCCAATTGAAAAGCCCAAGTAGCTTAGACTACCGGTAGTGGACAAAATTTTGGGCGTTTTTCTACAAAATAATGCCCCCAAACGCCCCTATGACTACCCCTGGGCGTTGTTGAGCCAAATTTGGTCTGCAGCGTTCTTTAATCCACGCCCAACGTCCAATTCTTTGGCCAATCACATGTATTCTTGTTTTGCTTGTCCAATCACATGCATTCTTCCTTTTAACATAATGCCCCACAATGCCCACATCCCCACTACGCCCATTTTAAAAAAACGCCCCATAATGCCTCATTGCTGACTGGGCTGGCATATGACGCAAAACGCCTAAGGATAGGAGTATTACCACTATACATGGTCTTATTTTTATTATTTTAGGCGTGTGTAATGTGCTAGTACGCTCATGACATGGAAAGCTAAAATGCATGAAACATTCCACACAAAATAAATTAAAAGGCATGAAACATTGCATTTCATGCACACAAGGAGTGAAAGTTTTAAAGAAAAAATAAATACGGGCCGGATTCAACACATATAAAATTTTCGTTAAATTACACTTCGAAACGAAAAAAAAAAAGAGAAGGTGGGGCCCAACTAAGGGGGGATTCTATGAACTAGCTAACGGACGTGAGTGAGGGAAGACTAGTGGCCTTATAGAAATCAACCAATCACATGCTTTGTTTCTTTAATATATAAGATTTATATATTATTTTAATTAATGGGTAGTGAAAACTTAGGAAACTATTACACACTAAATGTTTAAAAAAGTAAGTGAGAGCTCAAGGGTGACAATGATTTGACACTCGTCACTTTGTAACGTGACATTAAAAACAAATTAAACCATTACAGATAGTCTTAATGACACATATATTGACGGGGTGTTTGTGTTTGGATTTGATGGAGGCCTAATATATGCATATGGAAGGGATTACGGACATTTAACGACTTATGTTTGGATAGAGCTTTCTCAAACGAAGATATGATGAGGTGATTAGCATATGTACATGCTTTTATGGGAGAAGAGTGAAGACTATTTGGGTGATTGCGTCTACTTATGGACATTGCTTTCAAACACACATTACATTTCGCACCATGTAAATGAGGTAGATGCACATGTAATGCGTAATCAAAACCCATTACAGATTTACAGAAATGGACAAATATACACATTGCATAAATGGTTAGACGCGCATCATGTTAATGGGTCCAAACACATTGTGTGTCACACAATGCAACACCTTACGAAAAATCTTTCTTTTTTATAAAAACATATATGTCACACCCCGATATTTCCACGTTTCACCGGTGGGCCCGGTAGGGGAGTATCGTGACGTAGTTGATATCATCATAGTCAAACAACACAATATATAAATGCACAGCGGAAGCAAAAGATAAATATATTACAATCCGAATATAAAGTAATATCAAGTATTACAACGGAAAGTAAAGGATCCACAGGCGGATCTTAAAACTTAAACATTGTTCAACAGACTTTAGACGCCTAGAACTTGCAAGATTCCTTATTAATGCCCTGAGCTTCTGTAACACCCCAAAAACGGGTTTGGTAAGCAAACCACGTTAATATTACTGACGGGTAAAATACCGTTAGTGGTAAAAAAAAAATTTACCCGGTAAATATTAGGATTTAAATAATTAATCCTAATAATAAACAAAAAGTGAATAAAAAGCTTTTAAGAAATAAAGTGATAGAAGGCCCGAGTTAACGGGACCTGAAATAAACTTGGTTATAGATTTCCCGAACCCACTAATTTAACTAGGAATGTTTAACCTAGTTAATAAGTGGGGAATATTGTTAGAAATAAGTAGGTTGTGCCCCACTTAATTAACTAACCAAATTAGAGGGGCCAATATTGTTAAAATTGAAACTTATATTATTGATTTTAATTAAAAATAAAAACAAAACACCCCATTTGGGGGTTCTGGTCGATCAAGAATGAGCAGGGGCGACACCCCACTCTCAAACCCTAGAAAAGTTCACTAAAACTCTCAATTGGAGGTGCAAATCTGGTCCAAAACGAAATTCGAGCATAGATTATTGATCCTCATCACAAGAGGATTACAAGGTATGTAAAATTTGATGAAAACTCTCAACTTGAAAATATCACGAAATTAGGAAATCTGAAAATTGATGATGAATGTTTGTTAATTGCATGGAATAGGAACAATATAGTGTCTAGGAGTAAGCCCTAGACAAGTATATGTCGAAATCATGCTTAGCTCAAGTTTTTGTTGATACTAAATTCATGTATGAGATGTTTTTATGGTTTTGATTACAAAAAAATAGTGTTATGATGTCAAGAACAAGCTTAAATTGAAAGCTGAATTCAAACGATTCTTGATCAGAATTTACAGCCGATTTGTATTGGCTGTAACCTGGACAAAAAGTGATAAAATAATGTGTTTCTTGAGTCTAGAATGTAATTCCAGGAAATATCTTTAAAACCCCACTGGAATCGCATTTTTTCGACGAAAATCGAGCGTTTTATGAATTTTTCCGTATCAAAGGTTCAAGCTGCGTTTTCTGACAGAAATTGCAGCCCATCACGAATGTCATAACTCAATTTAGGAATTGAGTTATGATCTCAAATTCTTACTGTAGAAAGTTTTAAGCGATTAAAAGAATCGCCAATTGGAATTTCGTCAATCGGATAAACGAGGAATTTTTAATGAATTTTTCCGTAAGCTGCAGTCAGAAGTGACGAATCTGATTGCAGCTTAGTAAATGAATTTTCACGAATTTTTGGTAAAGAGTTAGATCTTGAAATTTTAACTCAATGGCTAACCCTCCGAGAGGTACGCCACATAAAAAAATCATAATTTTTGAAGACTTGTAAACAGGTTAAACAAGTCACTAAAAACAGCCAATTTTCGTTGATATGAAATGCCTAAATGAAATTGCGGCTTACTAAGTTAGTATGTAAAAATTTGATTTTTATTAAGAGTTCGGATGAAATATGCCTAAGTGAGTTCAATGAACCAAATGTGCATATGAATATGTTGGTAAGTCAATTGACTTTTAAAAAGTCAAACTAACCAATGATAAAGTCAAATAGTAGTTTCGACATAGAAAATACGTGAGGTGGAATAGTCATGAATTGAAATGACTAATCTAACCACCTTGTGAATGATGATAGTTTGACGCGTAACAAGCTAGGCGGAAGCTTGATGAGGGAGCGGATCAAACAAATCAAGAAGGAAAGGAAAAGCATAGTTCGGATGCGAGGTAAGTATAGCTTACACTAGTCATATAGTTTAGAATGTCCTTTTGTTGTTTTGATTTCGAATAAGACAAATGGAAAGTTGAGATATGGTGTTTCCGGCGTGTAGTCGTACGGAACAAGATAACCAATAAGGGTAAAATTGAAATTTGGACACTTGTTGACAATAATTATTGGTTTTGAAAGATACATATTTCGTAAGCCTTATTAGGCCAAAAAGCGTTAAGAGGTGAATTATAGTTAAAACGACCGTGCAGTGTAAATCGGAACGAGTCGTGTAGACGAGATGGCAATAAGCTTTATCTCGCCAATATTATCGGTCATTTAGACCAACGGGTCAAAAGGTGAAAATATCACTTTTGACAATATCGACTAATGGTTTGATGAGTTGTTTGATTTCAGAAATAAATATCGAGTGGATATTTACATCGCTATTACTTAGTAGATATTGAGGCAAGGTACTTAAATGTGTCAATGTAATGATCCGAGCCAGGTACGCATAATAAGATAACTCTCATTTAAATGTAAGGCTAATGAGAGTTAAACGAAGTCTAAAATAAGTTTTTGGTTACCTTAATAGGTAAACCAAATGTTACGGACGATGGTCATTATATTTGTTATAGGTTTCTAACCATTACCAAGAGTTTAATAAGGGTTTTAGCCATGGAAATGGGTTGCATTTGATGGTTTGGTTCGAATTTAAAATGACCCTAAACATGATTTCCGCAGCTTTTTATACGGATTTCGACTAATCTTTAAAAAATCATATAAAATCAACCGTTTATCCGATTTGGGTGTTCTATACCTTTTCGGAAAGCTTATGAAGTAAATTTTTACTGTTTTCAATCATAAGAAACAAATGTGGTTGTTAAATAGGCCAAAAGAATGAATTAAACAGCTGTTCAAAACCTTGAAAGCTGTTTGAAAAATGAAAATATAGTTGCTGTGCTGATTTTATAAAAATCATATAAAATCATAGAAAATTCGTTAGAAGATGTACCTTATATGCTTGCGAAGGTATTGAAGTTTTCTACGATCCACCTTTGAACATGTTAATCTAGTTCGGACTTTGAATGGGTCATAATGGTCAATTACAGCAGCTGTATAGAAAATCGCTGCACATTAATAATGTCATTATTAATCCAGAAAAAGACATATGATTGCGTATACTTGATTTAGTCATGCCACCGTAAGTTACGGTGGAGCTGATATGATTACGATGGTTACATACTGAGTTACGGTGGACCCAGAAACAAAGTATATTTTATTTAGTTTAAATTCCCGGACTCGTTTAGACACGTTTTAAACCCCGTTTGACTAAAGTATTTCATGTTTATGGAATATAGGTACTTTTGGATGCCGGAAGACGATCAAGCTCAGCGAAGAACCGAACACGACAAAGATACACGCTTTCGCACTTTGCCACGTTGTAAATTTTAAACAACGAATTCGATCACGTTATGTAGAATAACTTATGATTTGTAAATCTTTTAGTAAACCCGTATTTCCGATGTATATGTAATCGTAATTACATGATTGTTTTCGTAAAAGATTCATTAAACCTTAAATTATAAGAACGGGTGTTACAAGTTGGTATCAGAGCCTTGGTTTAAGAGATTCGAGTATGGTGGGGAGGAACCATGCTTGGACTTAAACCTTATGCTCTTGACAAAGAATAGTGTTCGGTTCGAGGCTTGATCACAAATCCGGTAAGTACAAGTGCGTTAATAGTTAGTATGCTAAAGTGTTGTAAACAACACATAGGGCTATCGTGTGGTATATGTTACCCCAATTTAAATGATTGATATGGTTGACGAAAATACGCGCGTTGACGCGTATAGTAGAAAAAGCCTTGTATTATAATACGGGCGATTATTGAAGTTGACATTACTAACTCTTGTGAATGTTTTAATTGAAGGACACTCGCGTCTGAAGATGACGGGAGTTAAACGAATTATGGATATGATGATGGAACGGTCCGAGGTATGATAGGAAGAGCATACTCATCAAGGAGCAAAATCGCGTAACGGTCGCGAACAAAACTAATGACAAGAGAAGCCCGTTAGGGCAAGCATTACCAGGTGCACACTTTTAAATTTAATCGTACGAGTCGTTATATGCAACAAACACGTAAGTAATAACGGTTGCATACACATATGATAGAACTTGGAAAAACCTGATTTCCAAGAGAAATTTAATAGGAAATGTGTTATTCACAATGATGAATAACAAATGAATAACAAGACTTGTTTATATAGAAACTTGGACGAGAGTGATCATCCAAGTAAATATTCTCAATATAAATCCTATTGAGAAAAGTAATGATCACATCAATGAATGTGAATAAATGTTTATAAAAAGGGACATTGTACATGTTCAAGGAATAAACGACTAAAACTAATAATTGTTAACTAACAATTAAATAAAGTTTTACCAAATGAAACCATAAACATGGAGATAATTTGAGGAGTTACTTACATGGGACGTGATGTGGTAATTATAATAAGGTCACGCGTACCACGTGTTGATCGCTTACTCTGGCCAAGTAAGTAGTGAACACATGATAGCATGAGCTTCTTATAATGAGCGCAGTTATGTCCGATGTAGTAAGGTCAAGATGAATGAAATTTAAAGGATCCTTAGGGTCAAGAAATCTCATGGGCATACTCGTATAAATGGTTTTCGCGGGAACCATAAAAACGATGTATGGCGCACATAGAAATAAAAGACCCAAGGAAATTCGTGACATAAGTCATTTTTGATGAAAAAAAAAACCATGGTAGACAAAAAGGGCATTGTAAAACCAAAGTATAAATGACCCGCGGGGTCATAGAAACAAAGGTATTGCCCACATGGAGAAAAACGATCGAAAACCATGGTAGACAAAAAGGGCATTGTAAAACCAAAGTATAAATGACCCGCGGGGTCATAGAAACAAAGGTATTGCCCACACGAGAAAAACGATCAAAATCGTTGACTTTGGTCGTAGTAAAGAAATGATGATGATGATAATCATCATTCATAGTTTAAAAGACTGTCAAGGATGGTCAAATAAAGAATAAAGGTTTGGTTGAATAAAAGCGAGGGCTTCCGCTAAGACAACCAAACAAATTAAAACGAAAACTTGATGTATACCGGAATGCTTGCACTAATAATGACTTCGGTAAAGTACCCGGTTAATGGGTAAGGATTTAAACACATGCGTAAACCGAGAAACAAGAACACGAATTTAAAGTCAAAAGACTCGGATTATGAGTTATGACTAAAAGACCATAAAATTTCGTAAACATAAATTTTGATAATTATATTCAACTATTTTGAGATTGAACGGGTTGAATAAAGTATAATGCTTGAAGGCATAAGTAAGCGCAAGCCGGATAACGGTAAGCTTGAGACAAATGATTTTCAAACGTAAAAAGAGTGCTTTGACACCAAATATATATTTTAATAAGACACGAGTAAAAAGAGTGATCTACGGGATCAACATAACCTTTAGGGTTATAAACAAATAAGAGATCTACGGACTAAAACGACCCACGGGTCATGATTAGAAAGAAGTTATAGGGACTTCGCCCTAAAGAGGTGAATGTCGAATCAAAAATAGCCCGTAAGGCTAAGTGATAAAACCTACGGGTTAGATTGGATAAAGCGAGGAAATCAGTTAAGAATCCCCGCATAAAACTAAGACTGTAAAGGATTAAATTACGGACTGTCAGTATCCGGGTATGGATGACTGACACAAGTTAAAGAAAAGATCCTAAAACTAAAACTTCGGTTTTAGTAAGAAATAATGTTTTTACAAACATAAATTCTGATAGGAATTTAAATAGTAAGCATGAAAGATACAAGTCTTGACACTGATAGGCGCAAGATGATATATTCGAAAAGTGATATTTTCAAAAATGAAAGGTTGATACAAATTAAACATGATGTGACACGATCACGGTTAGGAAATGTAATGTGAAGTAAAATCACATTATAACCAAGCGAGTGATAAAAGTAACTGAACTAATAAGACTAGTTAATGAGACCGGTTAAGGTCACCAATTCAAATCAAGAAAATTTGGTTTGCTTGTAAGCGGTAGATTCGGTATAGCTGAACCGAATAGATAAATTTGAAAACAAAAGAATTTGTTGCTAAAAGTAAAAGATTTCACTAAAGATCTTTAAACGGGTCAAAATAACGGATTCGTAAGGAATTCGATAGTATATGAAAGCGATGGATATCGCTAAGTTAACTAAACTAGTGGAAATAACGAGATTACGTTATATTAAGTTGCACTAAGTCATATGAGATACGTAGACAATTAGTGACCAAAAAGATGTTACCATGCTTATCTGGTAATACTAATAATTGGTTAAAAGTATAAGTAATGTTTAAATGATATCTCGGATCAAATACATTGAGTTTAAACTCAATGAATTATGTAAGAAAAGGTTTCGAGGACGAAACCTCTTTAAGGGGGTAGACTTGTAACACCCCAAAAACGGGTTTGGTAAGCAAACCACGTTAATATTACTGACGGGTAAAATACCGTTAGTGGTAAAAAAAAAATTTACCCGGTAAATATTAGGATTTAAATAATTAATCCTAATAATAAACAAAAAGTGAATAAAAAGTTTTTAAGAAATAAAGTGATAGAAGGCCCGAGTTAACGGGACCTGAAATAAACTTGGTTATAGATTTCCCGAACCCACTAATTTAACTAGGAATGTTTAACCTAGTTAATAAGTGGGGAATATTGTTAGAAATAAGTAGGTTGTGCCCCACTTAATTAACTAACCAAATTAGAGGGGCCAATATTGTTAAAATTGAAACTTATATTATTGATTTTAATTAAAAATAAAAACAAAACACCCCATTTGGGGGTTCTGGTCGATCAAGAATGAGCAGGGGCGACACCCCACTCTCAAACCCTAGAAAAGTTCACTAAAACTCTCAATTGGAGGTGCAAATCTGGTCCAAAACGAAATTCGAGCATAGATTATTGATCCTCATCACAAGAGGATTACAAGGTATGTAAAATTTGATGAAAACTCTCAACTTGAAAATATCACGAAATTAGGAAATCTGAAAATTGATGATGCATGTTTGTTAATTGCATGGAATAGGAACAATATAGTGTCTAGGAGTAAGCCCTAGACAAGTATATGTCGAAATCATGCTTAGCTCAAGTTTTTGTTGATACTAAATTCATGTATGAGATGTTTTTATGGTTTTGATTGCAAAAAAATAGTGTTATGATGTCAAGAACAAGCTTAAATTGAAAGCTGAATTCAAACGATTCTTGATCAGAATTTACAGCCGATTTGTATTGGCTGTAACCTGGACAAAAAGTGATAAAATAATGTGTTTCTTGAGTCTAGAATGTAATTCCAGGAAATATCTTTAAAACCCCACTGGAATCGCATTTTTTCGACGAAAATCGAGCGTTTTATGAATTTTTCCGTATCAAAGGTTCAAGCTGCGTTTTCTGACAGAAATTGCAGCCCATCACGAATGTCATAACTCAATTTAGGAATTGAGTTATGATCTCAAATTCTTACTGTAGAAAGTTTTAAGCGATTAAAAGAATCGCCAATTGGAATTTCGTCAATCGGATAAACGAGGAATTTTTAATGAATTTTTCCGTAAGCTGCAGTCAGAAGTGACGAATCTGATTGCAGCTTAGTAAATGAATTTTCACGAATTTTTTGTAAAGAGTTAGATCTTGAAATTTTAACTCAAGGGCTAACCCTCCGAGAGGTACGCCACATAAAAAAATCATAATTTTTGAAGACTTGTAAACAGGTTAAACAAGTCACTAAAAACAGCCAATTTTCGTTGATATGAAATGCCTAAATGAAATTGCGGCTTACTAAGTTAGTATGTAAAAATTTGATTTTTATTAAGAGTTCGGATGAAATATGCCTAAGTGAGTTCAATGAACCAAATGTGCATATGAATATGTTGGTAAGTCAATTGACTTTTAAAAAGTCAAACTAACCAATGATAAAGTCAAATAGTAGTTTCGACATAGAAAATACGTGAGGTGGAATAGTCGTGAATTGAAATGACTAATCTAACCACCTTGTGAATGATGATAGTTTGGCGCGTAACAAGCTAGGCGGAAGCTTGATGAGGGAGCGGATCAAACAAATCAAGAAGGAAAGGAAAAGCATAGTTCGGATGCGAGGTAAGTATAGCTTACACTAGTCATATAGTTTAGAATGTCCTTTTGTTGTTTTGATTTCGAACAAGACAAATGGAAAGTTGAGATATGGTGTTTCCGGCGTGTAGTCGTACGGAACAAGATAACCAATAAGGGTAAAATTGAAATTTGGACACTTGTTGACAATAATTATTGGTTTTGAAAGATACATATTTCGTAAGCCTTATTAGGCCAAAAAACGTTAAGAGGTGAATTATAGTTAAAACGACCGTGCAGTGTAAATCGGAACGAGTCGTGTAGACGAGATGGCAATAAGCTTTATCTCGCCAATATTATCGGTCATTTAGACCAACGGGTCAAAAGGTGAAAATATCACTTTTGACAATATCGACTAATGGTTTGATGAGTTGTTTGATTTCAGAAATAAATATCGAGTGGATATTTACATCGCTATTACTTAGTAGATATTGAGGCAAGGTACTTAAATGGGTCAATGTAATGATCCGAGCCAGGTACGCATAATAAGATAACTCTCATTTAAATGTAAGGCTAATGAGAGTTAAACGAAGTCTAAAATAAGTTTTTGGTTACCTTAATAGGTAAACCAAATGTTACGGACGATGGTCATTATATTTGTTATAGGTTTCTAACCATTACCAAGAGTTTAATAAGGGTTTTAGCCATGGAAATGGGTTGCATTTGATGGTTTGGTTCGAATTTAAAATGACCCTAAACATGATTTCCGCAGCTTTTTATACGGATTTCGACTAATCTTTAAAAAATCATATAAAATCAACCGTTTATCCGATTTGGGTGTTCTATACCTTTTCGGAAATCTTATGAAGTAAATTTTTACTGTTTTCAATCATAAGAAACAAATGTGGTTGTTAAATAGGACAAAAGAATGAATTAAACAGCTGTTCAAAACCTTGAAAGCTGTTTGAAAAATGAAAATATAGTTGCTGTGCTGATTTTATAAAAATCATATAAAATCATAGAAAATTCGTTAGAAGATGTACCTTATATGCTTGCGAAGGTATTGAAGTTTTCTACGATCCACCTTTGAACATGTTAATCTAGTTCGGACTTTGAATGGGTCATAATGGTCAATTACAGCAGCTGTATAGAAAATCGCTACACATTAATAATGTCATTATTAATCCAGAAAAAGACATATGATTGCGTATACTTGATTTAGTCATGCCACCGTAAGTTACGGTGGAGCTGATATGATTACGATGGTTACATACTGAGTTACGGTGGACCCAGAAACAAAGTATATTTTATTTAGTTTAAATTCCCGGACTCGTTTAGACACGTTTTAAACCCCGTTTGACTAAAGTATTTCATGTTTATGGAATATAGGTACTTTTGGATGCCGGAAGACGATCAAGCTCAGCGAAGAACCGAACACGACAAAAATACACGCTTCTGCACTTTGCCACGTTGTAAATTTTAAACAACGAATTCGATCACGTTATGTAGAATAACTTATGATTTGTAAATCTTTTAGTAAACCCGTATTTCCGATGTATATGTAATCGTAATTACATGATTGTTTTCGTAAAAGATTCATTAAACCTTAAATTATAAGAACGGGTGTTACAGCTTCCAGCCAATTACGTTCAGTACCTGTCACTTAACCTTTTTGGAAAATACGTTAGTTTACACTGGTAAATACAATTAACCGACTCATTTGAAAAGGTTTAATATAATTGATTTGGATGCACAAGGCACAACATATCTTTTATAACTTGGGACAATTATATAAAATTAATCTTGTATACAGATTTACATGTTCGTTATACGTTCAGGGCCCGATGTAGAAACCGAGTCAAGATTAACAGACACGCCACAGGTATAGGCCCACATGAGAGTGAGATACCGTTTCCTTTATGCAAACTGTCAGGTGTATGCCTACCCCGTGCTTAAGACGTGGCCATTTTATAATACAATGATGTCAAGGATATCCAGGACATAGTCATTAACCCCCAAAGGCTTTTATTTCAAACAATACAGATTAAAGCGGGTTACCTCAATAATTTAATCACAATACGACTAAACATTCAATACCCGACCAAGCGGTATTATTATAATACCGTGTCCCAAGCCCGTATAGGGAAAATAAGTTAAGAGTATTTACCTGAGCTAGCAATGCAATTTATACTCAGCCGTATATTCAAATCAGCAAGCACAAGTACTTCTACTGGGACTCTTAATCTGGAACGAAGGTTTTTAATAACTTATTAGATTCCTAATGGGTCTTTAATTAAGCCTATGCTTAGACCGGTTAGTTTTAAAGAGGAAGATACGGTTCAAACGCATGATAAGGCGAAGACCGGTTTAGAATGTGGTTTTGACCCGACAAGCTTGTATGCTTGTTTAATATGGGTAACTTAAACACATTCTGGATTTTGAGACCAAAAAGATATGGTTTGACCCGTTTCGGCTAATTTATGCAAACTAGTCACATAAGCCGATCCGAACGCGACAAGCGCGTAACGAGTAACCATAAGAGTCATATACAGGTTTCCTAAGTTAATATGCCTTAAATATGTTGTGATATCAGTAGGATACCTTCCATTATGCCCAAAACGAGTTTAAATCTCAATTTAAGCCCCGTAGGGGTATTTTGGTCATTTTAAAGATTATAAAAGAGATTAAATGAAATTCTGAGATTCGGGTCCGAATACATCAGTAAAATAATTTATTTTATTAGGTCATATCAGTTGGTAATAGGTCTCATATGACAAAATGGTTTTAAACCCATACTAGGCGTTTAATACGCGTAAAAAGTCGTTTTAAGCGATTTCCGGGTTATACAGGAAATCTGAGTTTTCTGATCAGGTTATAAAGTTTAAAATACTTCATTTATTAAATAAAATCAGTAGCAATTGGATTGGTGTCAAAATACTATGTAGAACTCTTTTTATAAACAAAAAGGGTATAATCGGTATTTACCGAATCAATGCCATAACCTTAGGTTATGAGCAGGTTAAAAATAATTAAAAATCTTTAAAAATCCCAAATTATTATATTACATCAGTGGGTAAAAGGTTTGGTGTCAAAAATTGGGTTTAGATAGGCTTTATGCTAATTGCACTGTTTAATTACTAAAAGGCGTTATAATTACGCTAATGAGCATAACTCCTAATCTAGACCTCCAACTGATGTTAAATTTTAGGGACATGTTTATAAATCAGTAGCAAAGATTATTGTCCTTTCACATTTCTAAAATTCTCGTTTTTTGGTCAAAAGGGCATTATGGTCAACATTAAGCAATTAACGAAAACGTGTAAACGAATCGGACAATCAACGAACCAACCACAGAGGGTTATACTGACATGTAACCTGGTCCTAGGGAAGTCCTAAGGCATTTCTAAATCATACTAAATCGGGTCAGAACTGAAGTCAAAGCAAAAGTCAAAGTTTTGCGACTTTCGGTTCCGAACCGGGTCTAAACAGAAAATTGTCGGGTCGAACATGCTTAGACATGTTCTTACATTTATTACTAAGTTATATGAGTGGTAAAATAGGTTACACGCCTTCTACATTGCTAATTACATGTAAATTCGCAAATTAAGTTTCTGTTGACTTTTTCTAATCAACTTTGACCCGACAAATGGTCTAGTTCGAGTGGGAATCAGAGGGTGCCCTTTTAAGGGTTTATTGCTCACATAATTACCAACTTATAACTACCTTCAATTCGACTAATCACTGGACCATTTATGATTAATCGCTAAGTCAAACGCTAATTACGACGGTTTGACTTTTAGGCTAATAACTAAGCAAAACTTAATCAAGGAAGGTCAAGGGTACTTACAGAAGTCCTATGCACGATTAGGGATGATTGAGGACTGATCTTAAGCTCCAGAGAGTCCCACAAATGCAGATGGAATGAATGCAAGAAATGTTGCAAACACGAGGGCCTTTTATAGTGTTCTTGATCCATTATGATCATGACAAATCATGCTACCCTTGTTCCCTGATCATCAACATGTGTCCCTAAGGTCTAAAAGCATGTAGGGGTCGCCCATGGAAGTTAAAATATCTTCTTAAGTCGGTTACAAGCTCAAACAGCCAACTGTCCCGTTTTTCTGCATCTGGGCATGCCTTACGGACCGTAAGCTCTTTATCAGGGCAAAAATTTTTGCCCTTTCAAGCTCCGAACAGGCAACTCATGTATTACGATTTTGGGCCATTATTTTCAGTATGGGGCCTCTTGTTTGGGTCATGAACAGTTTACACCACCTTGATATGATATAAGGTTTTCTTGGATCCTTTTGAAAGTGCCGTAAATGAAGGTTGTCGTGCACATCCTCGTAGGATCCCAATCTTGTGTAATTCGAATCAATCGTTGTTAGCATTTACCGGATTTGAGTATACCAGATGTTTATAATATATATTAGGGTCTTGGGATTTATAATTTGGTCGTTCAGAGGTGTTTAGTTAACCTGTCGACGCTTTAAATCCTACCATACATCTTTGATTAGATCCGGCTTTCTAACACTTTTGTCTTGTATGACACGTGTCGTTATTTTATTGAACATGAATTTTTCGAGGTGTTACAATATACCCAAATCAAATAGAATAAAACTTTCCATCATATGATAATAACAATATATAAAAATTGTTTTGAGTAAAAAGGGTGGTAAAACTAGATTTTAACAAAAGAATCGACTCAATCTTATGTAGAAAACCTGATAACCGCATAAACATATACACTTCGTGCAAACCAACTATAATGGATAAAAGAAAGACTATTATGCAGTTACAAAGCTGCCGTTTTATATATCACAGTTGGTGAGTTGAGGTTTTCGGTATTAGTATTGATTGGTGTGGGATCGAAAGAAAGATGAGAGGATGGATGAGATTATGAGAACGTGCATATCTACCTTGGTGGAGCCAAGAAATTTATTATTAATAAGATTAAAGTACATAAATTTATTATGATTATTGTTGACCAAAATGATAGAATTTATGTTTTTATACTAAAAGTTTTAAAAAAACCCTTCTATTGGTAATTTATTATGATTATTGTTGACCAAAATGATAGAATTTATGTTTTTATACTAAAAATTGTAAAAAAAACATTCTATTAACTATTACCATATTATATCCCTTCCCCGTGGCCCAGTGGTATCCCCACTTGGGTTTGTTGGCCGGCTCCTCCTTTGGGTGGTCACCGGTTCGACTCCCACTGTGGTCTTAGGGGGACGTCCCAATGATGGATCGTATCCTACCGAGGCATGGTGCGGTCTTGAGGGCAACCCGATTTTACCCAGCTGTTACCCCAGCGAGTCTCTCGTGTGGGGGCAGTATGGTTTCCGGGCGGAAGTCAGCTTGCGCGGCGGCCGGGGCCCGATCGAACATCGCGTCCGAGAGTGCGGGGCTGACGGGGGAATGTCTTTGACATGAACACGGTGACCAATAGGTCCAGTACATAGAAAGTCACATTTCAAAAAAAAAAAAAAAAACTATTACCATATTATAAACATGTTTGTACTTAATGGAGTTGTATTCTAAGGAGTGGGAGTTTTTCAAAAAAGTTTTTGAGTTTTCATTTCTAACCCAAAGTTTTTTATTTTTTTTTATTTTAACCTCTTAGTTTTTTTCTACTTTTTGCCCAAAACTTTTCATCTTTTACAATTTAATCCCAACACATTTTTATTTTCATCTTTGATCCCCGTATTTTTCATCTTTTGCAAATTTTTCGTTTTACGTTTCATTATAAATTTGCAAGTGAACACGCCGCAACGATCGTGTGGGTTTCAACATTTTTTCGTCCGATTTTTCCCGTTTGACAGAACCGTCACAACACGTCTATTTTTCCCTGTCTGACAGGTTCGTCGCAATGCGTGTGGTCTTAGATCGACTTAGTTATTATTTTCTATTCTTACGTTTCAGTCTAATTTCTTCGTATTAACATGCCGCAACGAGCATGCGTGGTTCAACGATTTTACATATGCTTTTCGTTCGGTGTTATTTTTTTCTTTTTATTTATTTTATATTATGAGCTTTTCTGGTGTTGTTGGTCGCTGGTAGTTGTGTAGCATCAGTGCTACTTGTCACAATTTATGCCCCCGCCGCAACGAGGGGTAATACTAGTTAAATTAGTTTTAATACAACATGTCGAAAGTTGTACATTTACATATACTTTTAGTTTATAACTCTTTAAGGTGATAATGGCCGATTATCATAACCAGGGATGAGCAAATATGGGTTTGAGACCGGTTTAACCGGTGGCCTGATGACCATATTAAAATTCGGTCTTCAGTTTGTCTATTTTAATATTTTTTGGCTCTATGGTCGAGTAAACTGCCATTTTGGTCCCTGTGGTTTGGTCAGTTTTGCCACTTTAGTCCAAATCTCAAACTTATTACATCTGGGTCCATGTGGTTTGCATTTTGTTGCCATTTTAGTCCAAAATTCAAAAACCCTCTATTTTGACTATTGAAAACTGATTATTTTGTCCTTTAGTGCAGGGGTATTTTGGTCATTTTTAAATTTAATTTATTGTAAATTCATTTAAAACCCAGATTTGTTGTAAATTCATTTAAAACCCAAATCAACTCTCTCTCTCTCCTTAACCCCTGATCATCATCATCTTCAAACCTCATCATCTTCAAGTTAACTCTCTCTTTCTTAACTCTATTCTTTCTTAACTCTCTTCTCTTAACTCTATTCTCTTTCTCTCAGTTCCCTATCTCTCTTGGTTTTCTCCACCACCACCATCATCATCCGGCCACCACCACCGCCGTCGCAGGAAACCAACATCATCTTCGCAACCACAGATCTGTAAAATCGCAACCACAGTAACTGTTAGTGGGTTTCAAATCAAGTAGATCATGGATGATGTGACAAGATTCCGAGGAAGACGTTGATGGTAGAACGAGATATCCATTCTTATTCAATCTAGGGTTCCGGTAAGTGATGAGAATAGTTCTGAGATCTTGGGAATTTGTTATAGTGGTGTTAAGTTGTGTTTTCAGA
The DNA here is from genome assembly GCA_030545235.1 of Helianthus tuberosus. NCBI lineage: Eukaryota > Viridiplantae > Streptophyta > Magnoliopsida > Asterales > Asteraceae > Helianthus > Helianthus tuberosus. The sequence continues at coordinate 21,669 of JARYGA010002898.1, forward strand.
TCGGGTAGGGATTGTTATGGTTTGCTGGTGATGTTAAAGTTCTTGCAGGTACAAGACAGCCGTGTATGTTGTCGTTTAAAGTTAGCCGATTCGGTGATGGTTGGATTTGATGTTGGTGACTGTCACAGTGGTGGTGCGATGGTGGTTATCGTAGTGCTGGTGGGGTTGGGGTTGGTTGGAGATAGAGAGGGAGGATAAAGAGAACTAAGGGATCGAGATGATGGATGATGATATGTGATTTTGTTAATGTTTTAGGTGGTTGAGGGTGATTTTGTAACAAACAGAATGATCAAAACTTAAACCCAGTCCTTTTATTCACCACGAGGCTGTGATGATTTCACCTAATCCGAGTCAAAATTGGGTCAACATTTGAGATTTTCCGCCGCTTGGCGTGGCAGAATCGGATGAGGGCAAGTGTGCTTGCAACCTCTGTTTGCAGCCATGGCGGTTTTGATTTGTTGTTGGAGCCTCGTTTCTTTTTACAAATCGGTTTTTGATTTTCTTGAAGATGATGTTCTTGATTTTCTGGATTTTCTGGGTTTTGATGATGATGTTTGATGATGTTCATGAAGATACAGATCTGAGCCTCGTTTCTTTTTAAAAATCGGTTTTTGATTTTCTTGAAGATGATGTTCTTGATTTTCTGGGTTTTGATGATGATGTTTGATGATGTTCTTGAAGATACAGATCTGAGCCTCGTTTCTTTTTACAAATCGGTTTTTGTTTTGATTTGTTGTTGTCTGTATTTTGATTTTTGTGATGGTTTCTGGTTTTGTTATGGGTTCTTGATTTTCTTGAAGATGATGTTCTTGATTTTCTGGGTTTTGATGATGAAGTTTAATGATGTTCTTGAAGATGATGTTATTAATTATTGAAATGTTATAATAAATTAACATGGACCAAAATGCCCCTGCACTAAAGGACAAAATAGGAGGTTGTAACAGTAAAAAAAATGGGGTTTTTGAATTTTGGACTAAAATGGCAACAAAATGCAAACCATAGGGACCCAGATGTAATAAGTTTGAGATTTGGACTAAAATGGCAAAACTGGCCAAACCACGGGGACCAAAATGGCAGTTTACTCTTAAAATTCGGTCTTCAGTTTGTGTATTTTAATATTTTTTGGCTCTATTTGTGGAAAAGCACGCGAAAGCTTGTGAGAATAATCAGCATGTCTTTGTTCCCCTGGCGTTTGACACGTTCGGCTCCTTGGCGCCGGAGGCGGTTCGGTTCTTGGCTAGAGTTTAGCGTGTGGTCCACAACAACTTTTCGACCCGTGAGACTTTGTCTTTAGTAGATTAGGGTTTTCCATTCAGAAGGGGATGGCGGCGCAGTTTGTTGCTCATCTACCTGCTATCCTTATGTAATTTTCCCTGGTGATTGGAATGAAACAATTGAACCTAAAAAAAAAATAAAAAACGAATCAGCCTGGTATGTTGTAATATTGATGTAAGAGTGTAAGACCGACCATCCCCTTTCGTTGCTGTAAATAAATAACATTGTTGCAATATTGTTTGAAGGCTGGCTAACCGAAAGCATCCCAACAAAGGTTTATCTCATATCTTGGTTGTTAAAGGGGGCGTTATCAGTTGATGTGGCGTAATGTGGCTGAGGTGGCTCAATGAAGCCCCTAGGGGCTCTATTCCATACCCTCCCTCTAGCCTAAACAATCAAATGGAAAAACGGGAAATCTTTTTTTTTTTTTAACGGCAAACAACTCTTTATATAAATAAAGAATTCAGCAAGCAGCTGGACACAGAACAAGGGAGCAAAACACACAGAGCAAGACAAAAACAAACAGAAACAGTTACATCAAACACAGGACATCGAAATCGTTCCAGTTCTCCCACGAAGGCGTCTTCTTCTTTACCCGATTGGAAACCCACAAGAAGGAATCCTCTTTAATACCCTCCACAGCCTTTCGAACTGAGATGCCCTCCCCTTCAAACACCCTTCTATTACGGACATTCCAAATTTTCCAAACGGTTGCAACGACGGTCATGTGAACAAGTCTTTTCCAGATTTTAGAACCCGAGCTGTTCAGAAACACATCGGTTATATCCTTAAGGCTTTCAAAGTTGGAGGCCAAGGGATTCTTAACCAAGAGAAGATGTTCCACCAAATGCTTCGCGCCGTTAAACACTTCGCAAAAAGATGGTCAACACTCTCTTCTTCGAAGCCGCAGGTAGGACATAAGGCATCCGGCAGATTGACTCCATGAATCATAAGCTCTTTTTTAGTAGCAACCTTCCCCATAAGAGCCCTCCAACACAGGTAGTTCTCTTTAAGAGGGGCCCAAGAGTTCCACCTGTGCTCCACAACATCAGACTGAACCTGTCTCCTCTTAGCTAAATCCGCTCGGATGTCACGAACCGAGAAGGAAACGCCGTCTTCGTTCTCCCACATCCACCGATCTCTTTCCCCATTTAAACTCACGTCCGCAAGCACCCTAGTGAGCTCAATAAACTGCTCCCATTCACTGTTTAGCGTGGGATTTTTTGCCCATTCCCAAGCCCACACAGGATTCCCGACTGTCCCCTGCCAATGAGATGCCATAGAAGCGTCCTTATTTTTTGCTAACCGGAAAATGTCTGGGAACAAGGTCTTCAGAGGTTGACCCGTCAACCAAATATCCTTCCAGAAGCTTGTTGTTTTTCCGTCTCCCACCGAAACCTTGAGCTTATCTCTGATGTTAACCCCTTCCTTTTTGAGAATCCCATCCAGCGCCCCGATATCCTTCCACACCCCTGGTAAGGATTTTTGACCGGGATCATATTGTTTCTCTGAGCAGTCTTATGAAAAGAAGAGATGACCGATGCCCACAGTTGATTAAGTTCCTCTTCATATCTCCACCACCACTTGGCAAGCATGGCCAGGTTAAAGTCTCTAATTCCCCCTATTGATACGTGGTCGAAAACCGGTGATCGTTTATGTCTAAGTTCATGTTTTTGCTTAACTTTTTATCCCGAATAGCCTACTTGTAAAAGGGTTTGTGTTTTGCAGGTCTTGTGAAGTTTAAGGAGCTAATTGGGAGCTAAACGAGTCACCGGAGCGAAAACGGAACCACCGGGACGCGAAACGGGTCAACCGGACTTGGGAAATGAAGAAAACAAAAAGTTGAAGTTCTGGGGAACGTCGCCGACGACCATAAGGTCCGTCGCCGACGACACGTAGAATTATCCGCCGCCTAAAAAAGCCCGTAGGCAGCAAGATAACACGTCGGCCAATATCAGGAATGCACACACCGTCACCGACGGTGGTTAGGTCCGTCGGCGACGGCCCTTGTATGTTGCTGTCGTGAATTTTTGGTTTATGTTGGCTTTTGAACGAATCAAAAAGGGGGGTTGACATCAATTCGACAGTTACACTTTGTTTTTGAGTTTTGAACACATCTTGGAGCCTATTCTACCCATCTATCACCTACCAATCATCATCCATCATTCCGACAACCCGAATCAAGAACGATAGCAACATCATCTTCTTGAATCGAAACCCTAGTTCCATCAATCCATTAATCCACTCACCCACTCACCATCATCACTCATCCAAAACCCTAACCATCATCATTCACCATTCTACAAGTTCCAAGATGACTCAATTCAAGCTTCCATCATCCGTTGATCGTGCCATTTTCACCATGAGCGGCTAATTTCTTGGAGGTTTCACCCCGGTGTAGATTTTTGTAAGTCTAGGGTTTAAACATTGTTCTTGGTTTGAGTTTGTGACAATTTGCTATTTGATTTTGAAGCTTATGACAATTGTCTTGCATTTGTATTGAATTCATAAATTGTCGAGTGAAGATTAAATTTGACTTTATGAAATGTTTATGTGCAATTATGCCTTGTCTAGGTTAGAGTTTACATGTTCTTGGTAACAAAGGGCATTGTGGTCCGTTATTTATAACGTTGATAGCTTTTGGAACCTAAGCCTCGCGACACTAAATCCGTTAATCATCTTTGCAATTGATTCAAACCTAAAACGTGTAGAAACCCTAGGATTTCAATTATCGAACTGGGTGTGAACCTTGTTTTCTTATCATTGTTCAATCAATCAATTTTAATTCTTGCAATTTGTTAATCACTAGTAGTTAATCCATTCAATCATTTTAGCAACTCTAATTCACATCTTTCAATTAAACCAAAAATACAAAAACATATCTAGTAAGCTTCATAAGTGTGACAATCGTTTAATCAATCAAGTCCATTCGCAAACCACATAATCTTCGTGGTTCGACCCCTTACTACCACTAGCTATTTGTTAAGGGTAATTTGGGCATATAAATTTTATCTTTGACCGGAGCGCGACACTCCGATCAAATTTTGGCGCCGTTGCCGGGGAGTGCGTGCGCTATGTGTTTGGATTATTGTTTGAATTTTCGTGATTACCTGTTTAAGTTGTTTAGCTTTCTTTTTGTACTTTTCTTTTTCCTTGTTACGCGGGGTGTGTTACTTGTGCAGGTTACAGGTAGTGCATGCATACGCGAAACTCCGGGAGGACTTCACCTTTAGTCTACGAACCGGAAATCGAAAGAGTCGCAAGGAGAAATCTAGCAAGCCGGTTAGAAGCAACACTTGCTTCTAATCAAACCACCAACACACCACAACATACACCATCCATTGAAACCGATTCAATGGCAAACCAAAACTCCAACCAAAATCAAAATCCGAACCAATTTCAATACCGAAGCAACTTCAATCCCACCCTAAATGTTCAACCTTTACCTCAAGAGAGACCGGGGGGTAACAACAACAATGGTCCACCCACACCACCGTTTCAAAACCAAAATCCCAATAACACCCAAAGAACACCCCAACAACAAAACCTTCATCGACACAATTCCTTACCCTTAAACCTTGATGATCGAAATGTCAATTCCGACCGCCGAGGCAACCGAGATCGTGGCAATCCCGCGAACGAAGATCCATTCTTCAACATAGACGATTTAAGGAACGCCATCCCCGATGATGAGCCGTTTAGTGTTCCCGGTTACCAATCGCCGGAACATGTAAGCATTCATACGGAAAATTCGAACGACGGGGGGTACTATGATGATCGGGTTAACGATGATGAAGATTGGGGCTACGTGAATAGGGGAAACGTTTACAACGCTAGAAGGTATGATGATCAGGAATTTGGCTACCAACATGCCAATTACGTTGGGGATGACGAATACGGTTACGGAGGTGGAAGAAATGATGGTTATGGGAACAACCGTCAACCACGAAACAATGACCAACGGAACCGGAATGATGGGTTTTATAACAACAACAACAACAATGCAAACCCTAACCGGATTCCTCATTTCGTGGGAGGTGGTAACCCAAGGGATAATAGAAGAGAGGATCGAAGAGGTGAAAGACGGGATAATAGAAGACCGGTCGATCAAGAAGTTAACGGTCCCCATCGTCGTCAACGACCTCCACGGGGAGTGAATGATCGTTTTAGGCCGGTTGTCACCGAGAACGACTCACCAATCGTTTGTGAGAGGAGGATGTTTGATTGTAAACCACATTACATCAACATACTTCCTCATTTTAATGGAAGATCTAACGACGAACCGTACACACATTTGACAGAGTTTTCTTCCATTTGCAGCACTATCGGGGGGCATGACTTTGCACTAGAGGAGGTTAAACTTCGTTTGTCCCAATTCTCATTGAAAGACAAAGCGAAGCAATGGTTCCTTACACTCCCGGCCAATAGCATCCGCACATGGGGAGAAATGCAACAAGCTTTTCTAGATGAATACTATTCTATGGCGAAGACTGATGATGCTCGTGATGAAATTAGGTCTTTTCTCCAATTATCGGGCGAGCCGTTGCATGAAGCCTTTACAAGATTAAAAGAAATGATGCGAAGATGCCCACATCATCAAATCGAGAAGTTGGAGTTGGTTAAGTGTTTTGTACGGGGTTTAGATGACAAAACATGGAACCGACTTGAATCAACGAGCAATGGGACCCTTCTAAGCAACCATGAAGATGATGATTGGGAATTCTTGGAACGGATGAGTAAACGTTCGAAAGAGAAAGAATCGGCCGATCGAGCTAAGAAGCATCCCATTTCACGGTCACTTCCCGATCTTGACTCTAAAGATCGGATTTCCACCTTAGAGCGGGAAATGGCTCGAATGAAGAAAAAGGAAGTAAATGCGGTTCAATTCGAGGTATGTGAAGATTGTGGTGATATTGGACATAGAGTGGAACAATGTCCAACGGGGCCGAGTAACTACACGGAGGAAGTCAATCAAGTGTATGGAGATAGGAAGCAATATGACATGAACTCCAACACTTATCATCCGGGTTTGAGAAATTACCCTAATTTCCGATATGGTAATGCTTCAAATCAAATGAACCCGAATTTTCAATCGGGTAACCAAGGAGGTCAAAGCAGGTCATCATATCAAAACCGTCAAGGTGGTAACCAAGGAGGTTATCAACGAAATTACAACCAAGGGAACCAAGGTAGGGACAATAATTACCAAGGTGGGTACCAAAGGAATTACAACAATCAAGGCAGTAATGGAAGCGGGTCGAACAATCAAACCGGTGGCGATGATTTGAGTGCCAAAATGGATGCTTTGTTGAATATGCAAAAAGAATCTCAAAACAATATAAAAGAATCTCACCATGATATCAAGGAGATAGAGAAGACAAACGAGATTCGGGATAAAGCACATGAGGCATTGGCAAAGCAAGTGGGGCAACTTGCTCAAGAGATGGCTCAAATTCGTGGAAGTGGAGGAGGACTTCCAAGTGATACCACGGTGAACCCTAAGCATCAAGGGTCGAACTCGAGGAACACACGTGAGGTACCAATTAATAAAATTACTTTACGTAGTGGTCGAGTCCTAGATAACGATGTTGAGCCACCACCCGAGTTTGTTGAAGGGGTGGTGGAAGATGCGAGTGATGATGAAGGTAAAAATGGTCAAATGGGTCCAAAGAAAAATGATGTTAAAATTAATAATACTACACCCGTTGTGACCATTCCCGTCCCAAAAGCTAAGGAAAAGGGTGTGGAGGTTAATACCGCCCCTTTTCCCGAAGCCTTGTTGGGACCATCTAAGAAAGTGGTAAACAAACGAGGCCCACAACAAGAAGAAATGTGGGAAATTTTTAGACAAGTCAAAATCAATTTACCACTCTTAGATGCAATTAAGCAAGTACCTTCATATGCTAAATACTTGAAAGATTTATGCACCCAAAAGCGAACTCACAAGTTTCCTAAGAAACTTGATGTAACCGAAAACGTGAGTTCGATTCTTTCGGGTGCACTTCCACCAAAACTTCAAGATCTGGGAGCGCCCATTATTTCAATACAAGTTGGGGAATTCAAAATGACACGGGCACTTTTGGATCTTGGGGCAAGTGTGAGTATCTTGCCGGGTAGTTTATATGACCAATATGATTTTGGTCCACTTCAAGTGTCTAACACCACCGTGGTGTTAGCCGATTCAACCCCTAAACTGCCCCGTGGGATAGTCACGGATGTAATAGTCAAGGTCGAGGACTTTTACTATCCGGTGGACTTTCTTGTGTTAGATTATGTTTCTTTAGACCGAACTAAGCAACCAACGGTGATCCTTGGTCGACCATTTTTGGCAACATCGAATGCCCAAATTAATTGCAAATCGGGCACGGTCGACATGACTTTTGGTAACCGCCGGTTGCGGTTAAATGTCTTTTCAAGATTAACGGATCCTCTAGTTGGCGATGAATGCTACATGGCGGACATCGTTGACGAGTGTATACCTCTATGTGACACTAGTGTCGAAGAGGAAAACACAATAGAGGAATGTTTCATGTTTGACAGGTTGCAAGGAGAAACAAATCGGAGCATGGATGAAGAGATGAAAGAATTGGAGGTTATGGCGGCAAAAGAAGGAAGGCCCACTTGGACACATCAAGTGGAAAGTCTTCCGGAAAGCATTGACACGAAGTTGAAGCCGTCATTGGAAGAACCTCCGGTACTAGAGTTGAAGGTGTTACCCAAGCATCTTAAATATGCTTATGTGGGTGAAGGTAGCACGCTCCCGGTAATTATTGCATCCAATTTGACCGGGGAGCAAGAAGAGAAATTGATGAGGGTATTGGTCATCCATAGAGTTGCTAAAATTTTCCCGATTATTTTATTTCACAACTCAGGATAAAACCCCTGTTAATTTACAATATTATGATTTCACGAAGAAATCTTTATTTAACAAAACATATTTCTTTATTTTACAATGAGCCACTTTCTTAAGCTTGCAGTGCTCCGTTGCACCTTTCCTGAATCACAACAGATCACCTGAAACATGTTTGAAAAAGGTTTTGTCAGCGGGAAATACTGAGTGAATCATTCTAGTTAATAGAACAGACCTGTTTGTTATAATTTACAGTATTAAGGGTGATTACATTGTTTCTAATATCAACCAACTACCCACAGTATTTGTCACTCGACTTATTTCTGTGACTGTGGTCAGACCACCCATTGGCTAACTCGTTGTCCAATGGTGGCGGGAAAAAAAATGTATACAATACCCCACATACCGGCTGTAATTTGGTGATTACAAAGACTTAATCCCAGTAATTATAACCTTGAAAATAAACATGCTTTTGGAAAGTAATTTGATAAAAAGAGAATGACTCACATTGCAGATTTTAACACGGATAGAGTCTAGTATAGAGATTAGCCTTGTTAACCTAATTTAAATAACAATGCACACAAAACTGGGTTAGTAATCAATACAGCATTTACGATAACTCACGAGATCAAACCCTCACAACGAATGACAAAGTGCAATCACTTAAACATCCATCAGATTCACAACGAATGACAGAGTATTCCCCGAGTTCAGGTAGTACTCAAACATCCTGTCGGAGTCACAAAGAATGACAAAGGATAACCCTAATGTGGGCAACACTTAAACATCCATTGGATATATTGATCGATCGGACAATGAATCATAATAGCGATCGAGTTATTACCCTGTGTTGTGGCAGCGATTCGGGATTCGTGTGTGTTGTGGGACTGTTTATGCTATAACTCAACGTACAATTCGAATTTGAACGTCGAACGAACACTCAATTGCATGAAACAGCCTGATCTATTTATACATGAAAAATCGTCCCCTCGCGCCACGCGAAAGGTTCCCTTGCGCGCGTCGCGTGGCGCGAGAGACCCTAGTCTATCATAGGCTTGCTTTGTGTCCCAGTAGCTTAGCTGAGTTGGCCGCTCGATCAATTTCGCAATACACGTAAAACTGTGTGGATATTACCGAATAGGGTTTACCCCCCCCCCCCTGAGTTTTAGGGGCCCTGATCCTGATTCTGATTATTCTGAAAATTTTAGGGTTTGTTCAGAATCACTTGGGTTTCTCAATTAGGGTTTCCTAATGGACAATTAAAGTAATAATTAGGATTTTTTAATGAGAGTTGTTACATTCTCCCTACCTTAATAAAAATCTCGTCCTCGAGATTTACTGGAATAAATGAGGATACTTTCTCTTCATCTCAGATTCCAGCTCCCAAGTGTATTCAGCTCCCCTATTTGAATCCCACTTTACTTTAACCAGCACTAGTTGTTTGTGCTTGAGAAATTTCACCTTTCGATCTTCTATCTGAAGAGGTTTTTCTACAAATTTTAACTTTTCATTTACCTCTATGTCTTGAAGAGGTACTACCAGTGATTCGTCTGATAAACATTTCTTGAGATTGGATACATGAAATACATCATGTACTCTAGCTAATTCTTCTGGTAGTTGTAAACGATAAGCAACTGGTCCTATACGTTGGATTACTGGAAATGGTCCTACGTATCTTGGACTTAGCTTTCCTTTCTTACCGAATCTAACAACTCCTTTCCAAGGAGAAACTTTCAATAAGACTCTATTTCCAACTTGGAATTCTAAAGGCTTGCATCTATTGTCTGCATAACTCTTCTGGCGATCTCGAGCCGTCTTCAGTCTTTCCTTGATTTGTGTGATCTTATCAGTAGTTTCTTGCACAATCTCTGGACCTGATAATTGACTTTCTCCTATTTCTGCCCAACAAACTGGGGTTCTGCACTTTCTTCCATATAGTGCCTAGAATGGAGCAGTTTCAATACTTGAATGATAACTATTATTATAGGAGAATTCAATTAATGGTAAATGGTCATCCCAATTTCCGCCAAAATCTATTACACATGCTCTGAGCATGTCTTCTAGAGTTTGGATTGTTCTTTCACTTTGTCCGTCCGTTTGTGGATGATATGCCGTGCTTAAGTTTAGTCGAGTTCCCATTGCTTCTTGGAAACTTTTCCAGAAATGAGAAGTGAAACGACTATCTCTATCTGATACAATGGAGAGTGGAACTCCATGTAGAGATACGATTTCATCTACATACAACTTTGCCAATCTTTCCATGCTAAAGGTTTCTTTCATAGGTAAAAAGTGAGTAGATTTGGTTAACCGATCCACAATTACCCAAATCGCGTCATTACCTTTTCTGGTTTTCGGTAACTTAGTAACAAAATCCATTGTTATAAGTTCCCATTTCCATACAGGCATTTCTAATTGTTGTAATAGACCTGAAGGTTTCTGGTGTTCTGCCTTAACTTGTGAACAAGTAAGACACTTAGAAACATATCTAGCTATATCCTTTTTCATGCCTATCCACCAGAAATTGTTTCTTAAATCTTGGTACATCTTATTATTTCTAGGGTGTATAGTATACCTAGATTTATGAGCTTCCTCTAGGATCTTATTTCTTAATTCTCCCTGTTTAGGTACCCAAATTCTGCTTTTGTGGAATCTCTAAATTTCATCAGCTCCTTTCTCTAATTCTTTTATTCGTCCCTTCATTCCTTCAGCAACATCCTTGATTGCTGTTTCCTGAGCATTCTTTATTTGTTCCATTAAATCTAATTGTAGATTTAACCTGAGAGCACGAACTCGTCGTTGTTTTTCATCATACTTACGACTTAAGGCATCTGCAACTACATTTGCCTTTCCTTCGTGATACTGAATATCACAGTCGTAATCACTTAGGATTTCCATCCATCTTCTTTGTCTCATGTTTAATTCTTTTTGCCCAAAAATATATTTTAAACTTTTATGGTCTGTGTAGACAGTAAATTTACTTCCGTAAAGATAATGTCTCCAAATCTTAAGGGCAAAAATTACAGCTCCTAATTCTAAATCATGAGTCGTATAATTTTCTTTGTGCTTTTTCAATTGTCTTGAAGCATACGCAATTACTTTCTTGCGTTGCATTAGCACACATCCTAATCCTAGTTTTGAAGCATCACGGTAAACTTCAAAATCTTCAGTCCCTTCTGGTAAAGCTAGGATTGGAGCATTTGTTAATTTCTGCTTCAATATTCTAAAGGCTTCTTCTTGTTTAGGTCCCCATTCAAACTTAATGGCTTTACAGGTTAGCTTTGTTAATGGTACAACTATCTTGGAAAAATCCTTAATAAACCGTCTATAATATCCAGCTAGACCTATAAAACTTCTAATTTCCATTGCAGTTTGCGGAACCTTCCAATTGGTAATTGCCTCTATCTTAGCAGGATCTACATGAATACCTTCGTGATTCACCATGTGTCCTAAGAATTGCACTTCCTTTAGCCAAAATTCACACTTCGAGAATTTGGCATAAAGCTTTTCCTTTCTTAACAAAGTTAAGAGTATATGCAAATGCTGACAATGTTCGTCCTGACTTTTTGAATAAATAAGTATATCGTCTATGAAAACAATTACAAATTTATCCAAATACGGTTTTCAGATCCTATTCATCATGTCCATGAATGCTGCAGGTGCATTCGTTAACCCAAAGGGCATGACTGTAAACTCGTAATGACCATACCTAGTTCTGAAAGCAGTTTTAGGTATGTCTTCTTCTTGTACCTTCAATTGATGATATCCAGAACGTAAGTCAATCTTAGAAAAATATCTAGCTACTTGAAGTTGATCGAAAAGATCATCAATCCTAGGTAATGGGTATCGATTCTTAATTGTAACCTTATTTAGTTCTCTATAATCAATACACATTCTCATTGAACCATCCTTTTTCTTTACAAACAACACTGGTGCTCCCCACGGGGATGAACTAGGTTGTATGAATCTTTTACTTAATAATTCATCTAATTGCTTTTTCAATTCTAACATTTCAGTAGGAGCTAACCGATAAGGTGCCTTAGCTATCGGTGTAGTTCCTGGAATTAGATGAATCCTAAATTCTACCTCCCTATCAGGTGGTAATCCCGGAAGTTCTTCCGGAAATACATCTGAGTATTCTGAGACTACAAGAATCTCTTTAAGTTCCTTACCCTTTGTGCTAATGATTATCGAAATCATATACACTATTCCTTGCTTTCGTTCATAACTAGCAACTTTCATTACTGATATGAACTTCATGGGCTTACGTGGTTTATCTCCTGTAATCGTGATTACTTCTCCAGTAGGTGCCTGAATTTCTATAGAATTCTTATCACAAAGGATTCGAGCATGGTTGGCTATTAACCAATCCATTCCTAACACAATATCGAATTCAGCTAATTTCATAGGTAACAAATTTGAAGAAAATTTATGACCTGAAAGTTCTATTTCTACTTTTTGCAAAATCTGATCTATTTTAACTGAATTCCCATCCGCGGTTTCGACTGTAAAAATATGCCTAATGTTGGTTAAAGGTAACTTAAGAGCTTGACAGAATAAAGTATTGATAAAACTTTGGTTTGCACCAGAGTCAAATAATACCTTTGCGTATACGTTGTGAACTAGGAACGTACCAGCTAATACATCTGGAATGAGTTCTGCTTCTTGAGTGGTTAGCTGAAATGCTCTAACATTTTTCTTAGTAGCTCTGTCGGTCGCCTTGGTTTTGTTGTCTGCTGGTTTGACCAATTTAGGACATTCTGGCTTAAAATGTCCTGTTTCTCCACAGTTGTAACAGATTCTGGTTTTCTTCCTGCAGTCTTCTTCACGATGTCCTGTGGCTTTGCAAAAGTTGCAAATTACATTACATCGTCCATAATGTTTCTTTTTGCAATTTCTGCAAAATGGCAAAGTGGAAGATTGCCCTGTTCCTCTTCTTTTGAAGCTGTTATTATTACCCACACGAAATCCTTGGGTAATTTTCTGAACCAGTTCCTTCTTCCTGTTTTCATCTCTTGTGCGTACCAGTTCATCAGTTAGGGTGTTGGCTAGTTCCACTGCATCGTCAATAGTGCGAGGTCTCGCAGGCTTAACAATGTTGCGGATTTCACTAATTAATCCCCAAATGTAGCGGGAAATGATTACCGGTTCTGCCGAAGCCAGTGTTGGTACCACTCTAGCATATTCGAAGAATGTCGAAGTATAACTACGACAATCCACATTAACCATCCGATGGTTTAGAAATTTATTTGCCATTTGATCTTTTTCATACTCGGGACAGAATTTTCTTTTTACAAGACTCTTAAATTCTTCCCAGTTCATGGCATAGGCCACAATCCTTCTTTTAGCTTGTAATACTGTGTTCCACCATTCTAATGCCCCTTCTTTAAAAAGATTGGAAGCATACATAACTTGATCTTCCTCAACACATTTACTTATAGCAATTACTGCCTCAGTTTTCTCTAACCAACGTAATGCTGCAATAGCCCCTTCGTTACCTGCAAACTCAATTGGTTTACAGGCAAGGAATTCTTTGTAAGTGCAAGCAGGTGTTGCAGCTTTCATTTTCTTGAAAATTGGGGTTTGCAGATCATTATTGTTATTAACATGATTTCCGCCTCCATTTATACTATTACTAAAGTTGTCGCCTTGGGTACATTTACTAGGAATGATTGATTTAGTTTTAACGGGTTTCTGAATGGCAACAACGATTGCTGGAATAGCATTGGCTATTCCTTGTGCAACGATATCCTCTATATCTTGTCTATTTAACAATTGTTCTTCCTGAATTTGCTCGGATTGATTTACTTCATTTACTGGTTCATTACCAATGTTTGCCATCTGATAATTAATTTATAGATAAATAATTAGTATAAAAGAAATAATCCAATGTCACAATTAATTGCACATAATCACGTAAACGAATATACAAACAAAATCTAAAATTTCATTTAGTTTATAGATTATATCATGCCTCTATATACAACCGTTTTATAATTTATTTTACAAGTACTGATTTTATTATTACTATTACACAACCACAGTTTTACCAACCCACTATCTCTCGTCATTTGTCTTTCTAAAAACAAAGCTCCCTTTCATCATACTTCCAAGCAATTTGTCCCCCTATCTCCCGAATTCTACTTCCCGCATCCATTAATTCTTCACCAAAATGGCGAAGTTCAGCCAAATTTTCGTTACTCATGGGTGGATTTGGTAATGGTTCTGGATCGAATTGCGGAAGAAAGGAATAAGGACTGTTGACAATGTTTTGGAATTGCCAATCATTCGTCCACCATTCGTCCATTCCTAAAGGTTGGGAGTGGACTATTGGTTCTGGGATTGCTGGTTCAAGATTTATAGGGAGTTGATTTTCAATAGGACGAGTAAAAATATTTGTATTGACAGGCTGAATAGTTTCACAACTTGCCAATATAAAATCTATTTCCTCCTGAAAAGTCATTCCCTGGTTTTGTTTGGAGCTTTCTCCAATTTCCATCTGAGTTGGTCTAAAACCTTTTCCAACCTCCATTTCTATTTCCTTAGAATATTCCTCAAACTGCATCCCCATTTGCCTAGAATCTTCCTTGACTTCAGTCTCCATCTCCTGCTGTCTAGAAATTTCCCTGGTTACAATTTCTTATCCTTTTTCTAAAGGATTGTTTATTTTAGGAAGTTTCGTAGCTGGCTTTTTCCTACGTATACGACTTCCCCATACGTATTTTCTTCTTTTCTTTGGTTTTGGCTTTTTCAAAGGTGGAGCGTTGAATTCTACAGGTTGTTCCACATCAGGAAAATACCCAGTAAATTCTTTGGATACTTCTATATTTACAGGGTATAGGTTGAGATTCTCTAGGGCTTCCGATATCTCATTCATGCTGTTTAATTTCCAAGTAAAATACAAAAATACTAAGTTAAAATTTATAACAAAATTTAGAAATAACCTTTAAATTTTATTGCATACTCTATTACTAATTTACACCAAAAGAAAATGAACAATTTTAAACATATTAGGTTTTATTTATTTACTAGATGATATTTCGGCTTGTAAGTGATAAGGTTGCTATTACGGAGTCAGGATATTTTAAATATTAGCATTTACTGCTACAGTAGTTAGCATATAAAGATCCGCCCATTTTTCATCTAATTTGTCCTCCCAAGGTGTTTTACTGGTAAATTCCTGGGTTTCCTGTTTAACTTTCTTCTCTTGGGCTTTCTTTATTTTCTCCTGGCTTTTCTTTAAAATTAAACTTCTTTTATCCGGAGAAAGTAGTTTCTCGTATTGGGCTTTTCGAACAAATATTCCTTCTTCAGAAATTGCAGGAAGTTTTGAGGATTTTGTTTGGGATGAATTTCCCTTCTCATTGAATGACCTATCTAATTTAAGATAGATGCTGGAAAGCTTTTTCTTACCCATACTGTAACTAACAAATAGTCAATTAATAAAACACATAATCACATAATAGTAATCAGGAAAAATTAAGTATTTCTAAATACTTAATTAGCTTAACTCAGTGGCTCTGATACCACCTTATTTCTGTCACGGCCCCCGACCCGGTTTGACCCGTTTCAGGAGCCGCGGGACAGAAATCCCGTGGTATTTAATTAATTGAGTTTAACAGCGGAAGTTTATCATCAGGATCGTTGTAAAGCTAAAATTTTCCCGATTATTTTATTTCACAACTCAGGATAAAACCCCTGTTAATTTACAATATTATGATTTCAGGAAGAAATCTTTATTTAACAAAACATATTTCTTTATTTTACAATGAGCCACTTTCTTAAGCTTGCAGTGCTCCGGAGCACCTTTCCTGAATCACAACAGATCGCCTGAAACATGTTTGAAAAAGGTTTTGTCAGCGGGAAATACTGAGTGAATCATTCTAGTTAATAAAACAGACCTGTTTGTTATAATTTACAGTATTAAGGGTGATTACATTGTTTCTAATATCAACCAACTACCCACAGTATTTGTCACTCGACTTATTTTTGTGACTGTGGTCAGACCACCCATTGGCTAACTCGTTGTCCAATGGTGGCGGGAAAAAATAATGTATACAATACCCCACATACCGGCTGTAATTTAGTGATTACAAAGACTTAATCCCTGTAATTATAACCTTGAAATAAACATGCTTTTGGAAAGTAATTTGATAAAAAGAGAATGACTCACATTGCAGATTTTAACACGGATAGAGCCTAGTATAGAGATTAGCCTTGTTAACCTAATTTAAATAACAATGCACACAAAACTGGGTTAGTAATCAATACAGCATTTACGATAACTCACGAGATCAAACCCTCACAACGAATGACAAAGTGCAATCACCTAAACATCCATCGGATTCACAACGAATGACAGAGTATTCCCCGAGTTCAGGTAGTACTCAAACATCCTGTCGGAGTCACGACGAATGACAAAGGATAACCCTAATGTGGGCAACACTTAAACATCCATTGGATATATTGATCGATCGGACAATGAATCGTAATAGCGATCGAGTTATTACCCTGTTTTGCGGCAGCGATTCGGGATTCGTGTGTGTTGTGGGACTGTTTATGCTATAACTCAACGTACAATTCGAATTTGAACGTCGAACGAACACTCAATTGCATGAAACAGACTGATCTATTTATACATGAAAAATCGTCCCCTCGCGCCACGCGAAAGGTTCCCTTGCGCGCGTCGCGTGGCGCGAGAGACCCTAGTCTATCATAGGCTTGCTTTGTGTCCCAGTAGCTTAGCTGAGTTGGCCGCTCGATCAATTTCGCAATACACTTAAAACTGTGTGGATATTACCGAATAGGGTTTACCCCCCCCCCCCTGAGTTTTAGGGGCCCTGATCCTGATTCTGATTATTCTGAAAATTTTAGGGTTTGTTCAGAATCACTTGGGTTTCTCAATTAGGGTTTCCTAATGGACAATTAAAGTAATAATTAGGATTTTTTTTTATGAGGGTTGTTACAGATTAGTCCCTCGGTAGTGATGCACAAGATCATCACTGAAGATGGCATGAGTCCTTCTCGTGATACGCAACGGAGATTAAATCCAAACATGCGAGAAGTGGTTAAAAAGGAGGTATTGAAGTGGCTAGATGCGGGTATTATATACCCTATCTCGGATAGCCAATGGGTGAGCCCGACACAAACAGTTCCGAAGAAGGCAGGTATTCAAGTCGTTACAAATGACGCAGGTGAAGAGGTCGCCACTCGGCCGGTAACCGGGTGGCGTATTTGTATTGACTATAGGAAGTTAAACGCTGCAACTTCCAAAGATCATTTCCCTTTACCATTTATTGACCAAATTGTTGAGAAATTGGCCGGACAAAAATTTTATTGTTTTCTGGATGGTTATTCCGGATACAATCAAATTGCTATACATCCGGAAGACCAAGCAAAGACTACTTTTACTTGTCCATACGGTACTTTCGCATTTAGGCGAATGCCCTTTGGACTTTGTAATGCCCCCGCCACCTTTCAAAGGTGTATGACGAGTATCTTTTCAGATATGGTGGGGGAGTCTTTGGAAATCTTCATGGATGATTTCTCAATATTTGGACCGTTATTTGATACATGCCTTGACCAACTCGAAAAAGTTTTGCAAAGATGTGTTGAGAAAAATCTGGTTTTGAGTTGGGAAAAGAGCCATTTTATGGTTCAAGAGGGGATTGTGTTGGGGCATGTTGTCTCGAGTCATGGGATTGAGGTGGATAGAGCAAAGGTGCAAGTCATATCCACTTTGCCTTATCCTACAAGTGTTAAGAGTGTTCGGTCGTTTTTGGGACATGCGGGGTTTTATAGGAGGTTCATAAAGTCATAACAAAACCCCTATGCAATTTGTTGTTAAAAGATAAAACATTTGATTTTGATAAAAATTGCCAAAACGCCTTTAACATTTTGAAGAAAAAATTGGTGGAGGTCCCAATCTTGCAATCACCGAATTGGTCTTTACCATTCGAAATTATGTGTGATGCAAGTGATTATGCAGTGGGGGCCGTATTGGGTCAAAGGGTAGACAAGAAACCGGTTGCCATATACTACGCAAGTAAGACTCTCTCGGATGTACAATTAAATTATACAACTACCGAGAAAGAGCTACTTACGGTGGTATATGCATTGGACAAATTTCGTGCTTACATATGGGGTACTAAGGTCATTGTTTATTCTGACCATTCTGCAGTAAGGTATCTCATGGACAAGAAGGATGCGAAGCTGAGGTTAATCCGATGGGTTCTCTTGCTACAAGAGTTTGACTTGGAGATTAGAGACAAGAAAGGGAGTGAGAATGTGGTTGCGGACGACTTGTCTCGATTGGTTGTAGAGGAGGATTCTTCACGTGAAGAGATTAATGAGAATTTCCCAGATGAGCACATTTTAAAAGTTGGAATATTACCATGGTATGCTAATATTGTGAATTATTTGGTTACAGGTGATTTGCCGGCTCATTGGGATAGAAGGAAGAGGTTGCACTTCCTATCTCAAATCAAGTACTACACGTTAGAAGAACCGGACTTATTCAAGTTTTGTCCGGATCAAGTCGTTCGAAGATGCATACCCGACGAGGAGATTCCTAGCGTCTTGATGCACTTGCATTCATTTGCTTGTGGGGGCCATTTCAGTGGTCACAAAACCGGGCACAAAGTGCTCAATAGCGGTCTTTATTGGCCGACTATTTTTAAGGATGCTTTTAATTTCGCTAAAAACTGTGTAGAGTGTCAAAAGTTAGGGGGAATTTCTAAAAGGGATGAAATGCCCATGCAACTGATCCTCATTGTAGATATTTTTGATGTGTGGGGGATCGATTTCATGGGCCCATTCCCTAATTCGCATGGCAACTTATACATCTTGGTGGCAGTCGATTATGTTTCTAAATGGGTCGAAGCGATTGCCACCAAGACGAATGACCATACCGTTGTTTGCAATTTTGTACAAACAAATATAATTTCTAGATTTGGGATTCCCCGAGTGATCATTAGTGATGGGGGATCTCATTTCAAGAATTTTAATTTTGGCAAACTCTTGAAACGGTATGGTGTTGACCATCGAATCGCTACCCCTTACCACCCACAAACAAGTGGTCAAGTGGAAGTTTCCAATAGGCAAATAAAAGAAATTTTGCAAAAGACTGTTCGACCCGACCGAAAGGATTGGTCGACAAAATTGAATGATGCTTTGTGGGCTTATAGAACGGCTCATAAAACACCTATTGGAACTACACCTTATCGCTTAGTTTATGGGCGAAATTGTCATTTACCGGTTGAACTAGTGCATCGTGCTTGGTGGGCTATTAAAGAGGTTAACATGAAATATGACGATGCAGGCAAAGAGCGAAAGTTAAAGCTTTGTGAGTTGGAAGAGCTTAGGGAAGAAGCATATGAGTGCGCCACGAAGCACAAAGATGATATGAAGAGGGCACACGATGCAAAGTTGAAGCCGAAGGAGTTTGAAGTGGGTCAAAAGGTTTGGCTAAACAATTCAAGGCTTAAGTACTTCCCCGGTAAGCTCAAGAGCAAATGGATGGGTCCGTACATGATTACACGGGTCTGGAAGCTTGGAGATGTTACAATCAAGGACCCGAAGGATGGGTCGAAGCAAACGGTTAATGGGCATCGCCTTAAACCGTTTCTTGATGGTAACAATGAGAAAAAGGAGGAGAATGTGGAGTTGGTGAACTTCGTGGTAAGTGTGCCAACTTATGAGGTCAACTGAAAGGACCGGTAACGAATTTTGTAAAGTTATGTATAATCTTTTTAATTGTTTGAGTATTCTTGTGTTTAATCGTTCTCGTTCGTGCTAATCCTCTTGATTGTGTGAATTCCGGACATCATAAACGGATCTTGAAGACAAAAGGTATGTTCTTAGATTTATTTGTGTGTATTGGGGACAATACACGACTTTTCGGGGGGTGGTAGGGCCGTTAACGGTTTCCGTATTTTTAAAATTTAAAAAAAAATCACAAAAATATTTTTAATTCATTTTTTAGGAATTTTTTTATGTACATAGTCCCTTATTAAACGTTCATAAATTCTCTCTAAAAAAAATTTTTTTTTTTTGAAAACTGATTTTTGAGAACCGTCGCCGACGGTGAGACACTTCGTCGCCTACGGTATCTAGAAACCCACCGTTGCCAACTTTTGACCGTAGACAGCTAGATAAGCCGTCGGCCACTATTGTACTTTCCCGAGACCGTCGTCGACGGATCCCTTCACCGTCGCCGACGGTGCCTTGATTTTCAGCCGACGCAGATTTTGGGTATGCGTATAGATTCGAACTTGGGGTCTTTGGAACCGAGTCAGACATCATATCCTAGTGTTTTAAACCACATATTCGACCTAAGGGATCACAATCAGATTCATTTACACTTTCACACCACTAACCTACACGTTTTCTCTACCTCATCTTCATCTTCTTCAACATAACACACCAAGAACCCTAATTTTTCTTTTCTCCATAACTCCTTCGATTCTCACCCAAATCCAGTGATTCTTGAGCCTAAATTGTGTAGTTTTTCGAGACGAACAAAACCCCCATAACGGTTTCCATCAATTCTTGCTCGTTTGCAAGATTTCTGGGCGTGAGTTTTTAGGGTTTTGAAGAGTGTTCATCCAAGTTTCTTGCTTTGCACTTTTTCTTAGTTCCTCTTGTTTATCTACACTCAAGGTATGAAATTTCAGTAAATTTATGTATGATTTCCAATTGTGTTGTTGATTTCTTCCGAAATTTTAAGCTCATTGTTTAAGAGTAGGTTGCTTATCACAATGTATGATGTTTTAGCATAAACTTAAGAATGTTTATTTGATTTGGGTGGGATTGGAGCATGCTTTAGTCTTGGTGATGTGATTACACTAGATTTTTGCATGATTGAACATAGTTGTGATGTTGAATATTGTTGAAAACATGAATTTTTTAGAAAATTTTGTGAATAAACATGTTTAATTGATTTAGATGATAAGATGTGCAACTTTGGAAGTTTAAAAAGGCGATTTTACATCTAATTATTGATTGAAATTCAACATTGCATATTATGTTCAAAGTTTGAGATTGTTTGAAGATTTGGGGTGTACTAATTGTTGTCTTGTCTTTTGATTGTAGATATGTTTGGAAGAAGCAAGAAAGCCAAGACCTCCGGGCAAGGTTCGTCTTTAGGAGTCGGGTCAGGCTCGGGGGAATATCAAAGGCGTTGGGAACAATTAAGTAATGTTCAAGAAGGTGATGGGCAACTTATTCGACAGGATTGGGATTAGGAAGAGGCAAAGAATAGTCAGTCAGCTTCGGTATGGAAAGAAGAGAAGTTGAAGGCTCTTTCCCGATACCGAAACAAGAGATTGGAAGCGAAGATGTGGAAGATGAAAATGGTTACGGGTGTTTCAAAACCCGTACCCGAGAGGGCAGTTTGTGAGCGTACGGTTGATGTCGAAGAGTTCCGAAAGATCGGCATAGTTCAAAAGTTCGAAAAGATTGGTTGGGAGCGAGTGGTTGACTGGTGCGAGGATATCACTACCCGGGTATATTTGGGTGCGGTGTGTAAATGGCTATCTACGCTACGGTTTGAGCATTCTGATGGGACGGCTCCTACATGGCGGTTAGTTGGTAATATTGGCAAAAACCAAATGATCATGTCATTCGAGCACATGAATGCTATAGCGAGATTTGATTCGCTTGGGATGGACGCATATGATTACTATGGTTATGATCAATTTTTGGATAATAAAAGAAACGAAGCCGATCCGCCAGAAATGCTAGCATCCGTATTGACAGGTTCTGGGGGTGCGGGGGAGTCGAGAAGCGATTTGTCTTTGATGGGAAAAATATTACAAGGCATTTCGTTAGAAAATATTATGGTGCGGTATGGGGACCGCAGTAAAGTGAAGGCACCCGACTGCCGGGTTTTGCATGCGTTGTTGTATGGGACGCCCAAGCTATCCTGGCGTCAAATTGTGATGATCAATACATGGGATACAAGGGAATCATTCAAGCGGAAGATGATCCCTTATGCAAGGTTGATTAGCACAATGATTCTGCTACAGAATGCATTGCCTCAGGAGTCACTGTGGGTGTCTAAGCCCATCGATCAGTTCAGCTTCGCCACCATTAGGCGACATTGGAAGATAACGGTGAAAGCTTTTGGTCATCTTTACACGGTTGAAGATGAACAAGGAGATAGTTACCGATTTAATGAACAGAGAGAGGGTGATGAAGAGGGTGACGAAGAAGAAGGCGATGAGGAGATGCCGGATGTTGAGGAAGAGACGGATCCTTCCGGTCCGCGAGGTCCGAGGCGGAGGTATAGGAAGCAGCATAGGGAAATCTCTGCCAATGTGGCAGACTTTGTGAACCAAAGGCAGATACCGTCATACCGGTTGTGGACTCGTGGGCAACAAGCTGTTTACGATAATGTATCGGCCGGCATTGGTGAAGCAAGAGAGTACCATGAGAGCAGGAGAGAATGGGAAGAGGCGCAAGGGGCGTATTCGCAAGAGCAATGGGGTTCTCAAGCATCCTTTCATGAAAGGATGGAGAAACAGATGGAAGAACAACAACTGCAACAAGCGTTACAACAGTCTCAAATGGAACGCTTGTTACAGTTGCAAGAAGAAGAAAGGGCCCACAGACGGGCACGGGAGGAAGAAGAGGCTAGGCGTTACAATGCACAAATGGAATTGGAACAACGCCGATGGAGAGCTTTGGCTATCTCTAACCAAATGATGCTTAATAACGCCAAGGTACTCCACGATCAGGAGCGCCATCAAAGAGACCTTCAAGCCGGTCTCCCGTACGCCGAACACTCGGGGTGGACCGATTACCCCAATCTTCCTCATCCACTAGGCCCATCCGATCCCACCCCTCATTGGCCCGAGGCAGTCGGCTCTAGTTTCATCCCGATTCCTTACCAGCCACCGCCACAAGGAGAGTCAAGCCCACTAGATAACTACAGGGATATGTTTGAGGCCCTCACTGGTTATCAGTACCAGCCGAACCCGCCAGTGAACCCTAATGAGAGATATCAGCGATAGAGGCAAGGTACGTTTTTGTTGTTGTTGTTGTATATTATTTTGTTTCTGTTATTTTTATTTCATGTTATTTATTTTCGCCCGGTTAAATGAACGTTGTGGGTGTGTTCCCTACATAACCCTCACGAGACCTCTCGTCCTCCCAAGCTATTGGGGGGTTTAAAAGGGCTTGTTGCATAAGCTAAATGTAACCGTGATTCCTACGAAAGTGAGTTAGGTTTATTGTTGTTGTAAATTATTTTCCACATAAATCAAAGTAAAATAACGTATAGCTTGGTAATGTTTTCATAAAAGTGGTAGAACCCGGTAACTAACAAATTTTAATGGTTGTGAGAAGCATGCTTCTACACAAGGGTTAAGATTTGTAGGTACATTGGGTTCGTGGGACAACTGCTTTCATGAAGAGGAGAAGAGCATACGAAGAATGAGCTCAAAAACCAGGTGCATACGTTTCTTTTTACTTTTGATCTTTAGATTAGCAAATAAGTGGAATGTATTTTGTATTTTAATTTTCCGGGGTGAAATTTTTGGGGGAATTAGCCGTGTCACATCCCTTGTGCGTTAAAACTCTAGTTCTTACACATTGAGGACAATATGTACCTCGAGTGTGGGGATGGGGGAGTAGTAAAAGTTTTAGATTTTGACCCGTTCATTTAAATACTACACATTGAGGACAATGTTCACCTCAAGTGTGGGTATAGGGGAAAATTTCAAAAATGTCTTGTTTCAAAAGCGATCTTAAAAGCATAAGTAACTAAGTCAACGAGGGATGTCACAACCCATTTGGTCTATTGTCATGGTCAAGTTCGAATTAATAGCATGACGGGTATTTAGCGGGTGGTTATTTGGGAATAATCCGCCTTAGAAACTAGTATTTTATGCATGTCACATACCATACCCTTTTAGATATGTGAGGTTTTGAGCCACTTTTATATCATAGATTACATACCTATGTTTCTTTGTTTGAGTGGACCATTAGTCATATATTGTAGAACTTGCAACTTTTGATACGTTTGAGACTATAGACCGAATACAAGCACGAGAATGATTAAGGCATTAGGTAAACCTTTTCTCTTAAAACCATTTATCTATCCTTACCCAAACAAATCCCCTAGTCGCCCATTTTGAGCCTAAACCTTTCGTTTGACCACCCTATAGCCCATAACTGTTAAACTTTTTCTTTTAAACCCGTGTGATGGAAAGTCGATTATAGGAGTCGTATTTGTATAGTTGTTCTTGTTTGTTTGCATATATGTAAAAAAAAATTATCAGAAAATATTATGAACAAGAAGTGAAAATCGTTGAAGAAAAACACAAAAAGAAGTGTTAGTAGTTGTTGAATAAAAGGCGAATGTTGTTGCCTCATAATTGGTGTTTATAGTTAGTTTTGCTAGAATAGTCTTTCGTAATAAAAATCTAATTTTCATCACCTTAGCCACTTTAAATATCCTAATTCCTACCCTTAGCCTAGCCCCGTTACAACCCTTACAAGACCTTATGACTTGTGCTTAGTGTTCGTGATCAATAGTGGAGAATGATTGAGTTGCAAGCTTATGCGGGTATGTGTTCTAATCGGTTTTGAGTGAATAGTCTTTGAAGTGCTAATACATTATAAATATTAGCCAATTTACAAGCCGAGTGGAGAGAACATTGTGAGGGACGTGCATGAATTGTTGGTTTCACGGGCGGGTTAATCTTGGGTATCCATTTGTGTATGTGAAATCACATTACCGTTAAATATATTGAAAATTGTAAAGAGTTTGAACTTTAGCATGACATTGGACCTTAACCTTCGTCTCAAGAATGGGGAGTGTATTTGTTGTTCGACCCACGTGAAAGTGAAAAACAGATTTGCTTGAGGGCAAGCAAAAGACAAGTGTGGGGATGTGATACGTGGTCGAAAACCGGTGATTGTTTATGTCTAAGTTCATGTTTTTGCTTAACTTTTTATCCCGAATAGCCTACTTGTAAAAGAGTTTGTGTTTTGCAGGTCTTGTGAAGTTTAAGGAGCTAATTGGGAGCTAAACGAGTCACCGGAGCGAAAACGGAACCACCGGGACGCGAAACGGGTCAACCGGACTTGGGAAATGAAGAAAACAAAAAGTTGAAGTTCTGGGGACCGTCGCCGACGACATGTAGAATTATCCGTCGCCTAAAAAAGCCCGTAGGCAGCAAGATAACACGTCGGCCAATATCAGGAATGCACACACCGTCGCCGACGGTGGTTAGGTCCGTCGGCGACGACCCTTGTATGTTGCTGTCGCGAATTTTTGGTTTATGTTGGCTTTTGAACGAATAAAAAAGGGGGGTTGACATCAATTCGACGGTTACACTTTGTTTTTGAATTTTGAACAAATCTTGGGGCCTATTCTACCCATCTATCACCTACCATTCATCATCCATCATTCCGACAACCCGAATCAAGAACGATAGCAACATCATCTTCTTGAATCGAAACCCTAGTTCCATCAATCCATCAATCCACTCACCCACTCACCATCATCACTCATCCAAAACCCTAACCATCATCATTCACCATTCTACAAGTTCCAAGATGACTCAATTCAAGCTTCCATCATCCGTTGATCGTGCCATTTTCACCATGAGCGGCTAATTTCTTGGAGGTTTCACCCCGGTGTAGATTTTTGTAAGTCTAGGGTTTAAACATTGTTCTTGGTTTGAGTTTGTGACAATTTGCTATTTGATTTTGAAGCTTATGACAATTGTCTTGCATTTGTATTGAATTCATAAATTGTCGAGTGAAGATTAAATTTGACTTTATGAAATGTTTATGTGCAATTATGCCTTGTCTAGGTTAGAGTTTACATGTTCTTGGTAACAAAGTGCATTGTGGTCCGTTATTTATAACGTTGATAGTTTTTGGCACCTAAGCCTCGCGACACTAAATCCGTTAATCATCTTTGCAATTGATTCAAACCTAAAACGTGTAGAAACCCTAGGATTTCAATTATCGAACCGGGTGTGAACCTTGTTTTCTTATCATTGTTTAATCAATCAATTTTAATTCTTGCAATTTGTTAATCACTAGTAGTTAATCCATTCAATCATTTTAGTAACTCTAATTCACATCTTTCAATTAAACCAAAAATACAAAAACATATCTAGTAAGCTTCATAAGTGTGACAATCGTTTATAATCAATCAAGTCCATTCGCAAACCACATACTCTTCGTGGTTCGACCCCTTACTACCACTAGATATTTGTTAATGGTAATTTGGGCATATAAATTTAATCTTTGACCGGAGCGCGACACTCCGATCAAATTTTGGCGCCGTTGCCGGGGAGTGCGTGCGCTTTGTGTTTGGATTATTGTTTGAATTTTCGTGATTACCTGTTTAAGTTGTTTAGCTTTCTTTTTGTACTTGTCTTTTTCCTTGTTACGCGGGGTGTATTACTTGTGCAGGTTACAGGTAGTGCATTCATACGCGAAACTCCGGGAGGACTTCACCTTTAGTCTACGAACCGGAAATCGAAAGAGTCGCAAGGAGAAATCTAGCAAGCCGGTTAGAAGCAACACTTGCTTCTAATCAAACCACCAACACACCACAACATACACCATCCATTGAAACCGATTCAATGGCAAACCAAAACTCCAACCAAAATCAAAATCCGAACCAATTTCAATACCGAAGCAACTTCAATCCCGCCCCAAATGTTCAACCTTTACCTCAAGAGAGACCGGGGGGTAACAACAACAATGGACCACCCACACCACCGTTTCAAAACCAAAATCCCAATAACACCCAAAGAACACCCCAACAACAAAACCTTCATCGACACAATTCCTTACCCTTAAACCTTGATGATCAAAATGTCAATTCCGACCGCCGAGGCAACCGAGATCGTGGCAATCCCGTGAACGAAGATCCATTCTTCAACATAGACGATTTAAGGAACGGCATCCCCGATGATGAGCCGTTTAGTGTTCCCGGTTACCAATCACCGAAACATGTAAGCATTCATACGGAAAATTCGGACGATGGGGGGTACTATGATTATCGGGTTAACGATGATGAAGATTGGGGCTACGTGAATAGGGGAAACGTTTACAACGCTAGAAGGTATGATGATGAGGAATTTGGCTACCAACATGCCAATTACGTTGGGGACGACGAATACGGTTACGAAGGTGGAAGAAATGATGGTTATGGGAACAACCGTCAACCACGAAACAATGACCAACGGAACCAGAATGATGGGTTTTATAACAACAACAACAATGCAAACCCTAACCGGATTCCTCGTTTCGTGGGAGGTGGTAACCCAAGGGATAATAGAAGAGAGGATCGAAGAGATGATCGAAGAGGTGAAAGACGGGATAATAGAATACTGGTCGATCAAGAAGTTAACGGTCCCCATCGTCGTCAACGACCTCCACGGGGAGTGAATGATCGTTTTAGGCCGGTTGTCACCGAGAACGACTCACCAATCGTTTGTGAGAGGAGGATGTTTGATTGTAAACCACATTACATCAACATACTTCCTCATTTTAATGGAAGATCTAACGACGAATCGTACACACATTTGACAGAGTTTTCTTCCATTTGTAGCACTATCGGGGGGCATAACTATGCACTAGAGGAGGTTAAACTTCGTTTGTTCCAATTCTCATTGAAAGACAAAGCGAAGCAATGGTTCCTTACACTCCCGGCCAATAGCATCCGCACATGGGGAGAAATGCAACAAGCTTTTCTAGATGAATACTATACTATGGCGAAGACTGATGATGCTCGTGATGAAATTAGGTCTTTTCGCCAATTATCGGGCGAGCCGTTGCATGAAGCCTTTACAACATTTAAAGAAATGATGCGAAGATGCCCACATCATCAAATCGAGAAGTGGGAGTTGGTTAAGTGTTTTGTACGGGGTTTAAATGACAACACATGGAATCGACTTGAATCAACGAGCAATGGGACCCTTCTAAGCAACCATGAAGATGATGATTGGGAATTCTTGGAACGGATGAGTAAACGTTCGAAAGAGAAAGAATCGGCCGATCGAGCTAAGAAGCATCCCATTTCACGGTCACTTCCCGATCTTGACTCTAAAGATCGGATTTCCACCTTAGAGCGGGAAATGGCTCGAATGAAGAAAAAGGAAGTAAATGCGGTTCAATTCGAGGTATGTGAAGATTGTGGTGATATTGGACATAGAGCGAAACAATGTCCAACGGGGCCGAGTAACTACACGGAGGAAGTCAATCAAGTGTATGGAGATAGGAAGCAATATGACATGGACTCCAACACTTATCTTCCGGGTTTGAGAAATCACCCTAATTTCCGATATGGTAATGCTTCAAATCAAATGAACCCGAATTTTCAATCGGGTAACCAAGGAGGTCAAAGCGGGTCATCATATCAAAACTGTCAAGGTGGTAACCAAGGAGGTTATCAACGAAATTACAACCAAGGGTACCAAGGTAGGTACAATAATTACCAATGTGGGTACCAAAGGAATTACAACAATCAAGGCGGTAATGGAAGCGGGTCGAACAATCAAACCGGTGGCGATGATTTGAGTGCCAAAATGGATGCTTTGTTGAATATGCAAAAAGAATCTCAAAACAATATAAAAAAATCTCACCATGATATCAAGGAGATAAAGAAGACAAACGAGATTCGGGATAAAGCACATGAGGCATTGGCAAAGCAAGTGGGGCAACTTGCTCAAGAGATGGCTCAAATTCGTGGAAGTGGAGGAGGACTTCCAAGTGATACCACGGTGAACCCTAAGCATCAAGGGTCGAACTCGAGGAACACACGTGAGGTACCAATTAATAAAATTACTTTACGTAGTGGTCGAGTCCTAGATAACGATGTTGAGCCACCACCCGAGTTTGTTGAAGGGGTGGTGGAAGATGTGAGTGATGATGAAGGTAAAAATGGTCAAATGGGTCCAAAGAAAAATGATGTTAAAATTAATAATACTACACCCGTTGTGACCATTCCCGTCCCAAAAGCTAAGGAAAAGGGTGTGGAGGTTAATATCGCCCCTTTTCCCGAAGCCTTGTTGGGACCATCTAAGAAAGTGGTAAACAAACGAGGCCCACAACAAGAAGAAATGTGGGAAATTTTTAGACAAGTCAAAATCAATTTACCACTCTTAGATGCAATTAAGCAAGTACCTTCATATGCTAAATACTTGAAAGATTTATGCACCAAAAAGCGAACTCACAAGTTTCCTAAGAAACTTGATTTAACCGAAAACGTGAGTTCGATTCTTTCGGGTGCACTTCCACCAAAACTTCAAGATCCGGGAGCGCCCATTATTTCAATACAAGTTGGGGAATTCAAAATGACACGGGCACTTTTGGATCTTGGGGCAAGTGTGAGTATCTTGCCGGGTAGTTTATATGACCAATATGATTTTGGTCCACTTCAAGTGTCTAACACCACCGTGGTGTTAGCCGATTTGACCCCTAAACTGCCCCGTGGGATAGTCACGGATGTAATAGTCAAGGTCGAGGACTTTTACTATCCGGTGGACTTTCTTGTGTTAGATTATGTTTCTTTAGACCAAACTAAGCAACCAACGGTGATCCTTGGTCGACCATTTTTGGCAACATCGAATGCCCAAATTAATTGCAAATCGGGCACGGTCGACATGACTTTTGGTAACCGTCGGTTGCGGTTAAATGTCTTTTCAAGATTAACGGATCCTCTATTTGGCGATGAATGCTACATGGCGGATATCGTTGATGAGTGTATACCTCTATGTGACACTAGTGTCGAAGAGGAAAACACAATAGAGGAATCTTTCATGTTTGACAGGTTGCAAGGAGAAACAAATCGGAGCATGGATGAAGAGATGAAAGAATTGGAGGTTATGGCGGCAAAAGAAGGAAGGCCCACTTGGACACATCAAGTGGAAAGTCTTCCGGAAAGCATTGACACGAAGTTGAAGCCGTCATTGGAAGAACCTCCGGTACTAGAGTTGAAGGTGCTACCCAAGCATCTTAAATATGCTTATGTGGGTGAAGGTAGCACGCTCCCGGTAATTATTGCATCCAATTTGACCGGGGAGTAAGAAGAGAAATTGATGAGGGTATTGGTCATCCATAGAGCTGCTATCGGGTGGACCATTGTGGATTTGAAGGGGATTAGTCCCTCGGTAGTGATGCACAAGATCATCACTGAAGATGGCATGAGTCCTTCTCGTGATACGCAACGGAGATTAAATCCAAACATACGAGAAGTGGTTAAAAAGGAGGTATTGAAGTGGCTAGATGCGGGTATTATATACCCTATCTCGGATAGCCAATGGGTGAGCCCGACACAAACAGTTCCGAAGAAGGCAGGTATTCAAGTCGTCACAAATGACGCAGGTGAAGAGGTCGCCACTCGGCCGGTAACCGGGTGGCATATTTGTATTGACTATAGGAAGTTAAACGCTGCAACTTCCAAAGATCATTTCCCTTTACCATTTATTGACCAAATTGTTGAGAAATTGGCCGGACAAAAATTTTATTGTTTTCTGGATGGTTATTCCGGATACAATCAAATTGCTATACATCCAGAAGACCAAGCAAAGACTACTTTTACTTGTCCATACGGTACTTTCGCATTTAGGCGAATGCCCTTTGGACTTTGTAATGCCCCCGCCACCTTTCAAAGGTGTATGACGAGTATCTTTTCAGATATGGTGGGGGAGTCTTTGGAAATCTTCATGGATGATTTCTCAATATTTGGACCGTCATTTGATACATGCCTTGACCAACTCGAAAAAGTTTTGCAAAGATGTGTTGAGAAAAATCTGGTTTTGAGTTGGGAAAAGAGCCATTTTATGGTTTAAGAAGGGATTGTGTTGGGGCATGTCGTCTCGAGTCGTGGGATTGAGGTGGATAGAGCAAAGGTGCAAGTCATATCCACTTTGCCTTATCCTACAAGTGTTAAGGGTGTTCGGTCGTTTTTGGGACATGCGGGGTTTTATAGGAGGTTCATAAAAAGCTTTAGTGATATAACAAAACCCCTATGCAATTTGTTGTTAAAAGATAAAACATTTGATTTTGATAAAAATTGCCAAAACGCCTTTAACATTTTGAAGAAAAAATTGGTGGAGGCCCCAATCTTGCAATCACCGAATTGGTCTTTACCATTCGAAATTATGTGTGATGCAAGTGATTATGCGGTGGGGGCCGTATTGGGTCAAAGGGTAGACAAGAAACCGGTTGCCATTTACTACGCAAGTAAGACTCTCTCGGATGCACAATTAAATTATACAACTACCGAGAAAGAGCTACTTGCGGTGGTATATGCATTGGACAAATTTCGTGCTTACATATGGGGTACTAAGGTCATTGTTTATTCTGACCATACTGCAGTAAGGTATCTCATGGACAAGAAGGATGCGAAGCCGAGGTTAATCCGATGGGTTCTCTTGCTACAAGAGTTTGACTTGGAGATTAGAGACAAGAAAGGGAGTGAGAATGTGGTTGCGGACGACTTGTCTCGATTGGTTGTAGAGGAGGATTCTTCACGTGAAGAGATTAATGAGAATTTCCCAGATGAGCACATTTTAAAAGTTGGAATATTACCATGGTATGCTAATATTGTGAATTTTTTGGTTACAGGTGATTTGCCGGCTCATTGGGATAGAAGGAAGAGGTTGCACTTCCTATCTCAAATCAAGTACTACACGTTAGAAGAACCGGACTTATTCAAGTTTTTTCCGGATCAAGTCGTTCGAAGATGCATACCCGACGAGGAGATTACTAGCGTCTTGATGCACTTGCATTCATTTGCTTGTGGGGGCCATTTCAGTGGTCACAAAACCGGGCACAAAGTGCTCAATAGCGGTCTTTATTGGCCGACTATTTTTAAGGATGCTTTTAATTTCGCTAAAAACTGTGTAGAATGTCAAAAGTTAGGGGGAATTTCTAAAAGGGATGAAATGCCCATGCAACCGATCCTCATTGTAGATATTTTTGATGTGTGGGGGATTGATTTCATGGGCCCATTCCCCAATTCGCATGGCAACTTATACATCTTGGTGGCGGTCGATTATGTTTCTAAATGGGTCGAAGCGATTGCCACCAAGACGAATGACCATACCGTTGTTTGCAATTTTGTACAAACAAATATAATTTCTAGATTTGGGATTCCCCGAGTGATCATTAGTGATGGGGGATCTCATTTCAAGAATTTTAATTTTGGCAAACTCTTGAAACGGTATGGTGTTGACCATCGAATCGCTACCCCTTACCACCCACAAACAAGTGGTCAAGTGGAAGTTTCCAATAGGCAAATAAAATTTTTTTTGCAAAAGACTGTTCGACCCGACCGAAAGGATTGGTCGACAAAATTGAATGATGCTTTGTGGGCTTATAGAACGGCTCATAAAACACCTATTGGAACTACACCTTATCGCTTAGTTTATGGGCGAAATTGGCATTTACCGGTTGAACTAGTGCATCGTGCTTGGTGGGCTATTAAAGAGGTTAACATGAAATATGACGATGCAGGCAAAGAGCGAAAGTTAAAGCTTTGTGAGTTGGAAGAGCTTAGGGAAGAAGCATATGAGTGCGCCTCGAAGTACAAAGATGATATGAAGCGGGCACACGATGCAAAGTTGAAGCCGAAGGAGTTTGAAGTGGGTCAAAAGGTTTGGCTATACAATTCAAGGCTTAAGTACTTCCCCGGTAAGCTCAAGAGCAAATGGATGGGTCCGTACGTGATTACACGGGTCGGGAAGCTTGGAGATGTTACAATCAAGGACCCGAAGGATGGGTCGAAGCAAACGGTTAATGGGCATCGCCTTAAACCGTTTCTTGATGGTAACAATGAGAAAAAGGAGGAGAATGTGGAGTTGGTGAACTTCGTGGTAAGTGTGCCAACTTATGAGGTCAACTGAAAGGACCGGTAACGAATTTTGTAAAGTTATGTATAATCTTTTTAATTGTTTGAGTATTCTTGTGTTTAATCGTTCTCGTTCGTGCTAATCCTCTTGATTGTGTGAAGTCCGGACATCATAAATGGATCTTGAAGACAAAAGGTATGTTCTTAGATTTATTTGTGTGTATTGGGGACAATACACGACTTTTCGGGGGGTGGTAGGGCCGTTAACGGTTTCCGTATTTTTAAAATTTTTTAAAAAAATCACAAAAATATTTTTAATTCATTTTTTAGGAATTTTTTTTATGTACATAGTCCCTTATTAAACGTTCATAAATTCTCTCTAAAAATTTTTTTTTTTTTTTTTGAAAACTGATTTTTGAGAACCGTCGCCGACGGTGAGACACTTCGTCGCCTACGGTATCTAGAAACCCACCGTCGCCAACTTTTGACCGTAGACAGCTAGATAAGCCGTCGGCCACTATTGTACTTTCCCGAGACCGTCGCCGACGGATCCCTTCACCGTCGCCGACGGTGCCTTGATTTTCAGCCGACGCAGATTTTGGGTATGCGTATAGATTCGAACTTGGGGTCTTTGGAACCGAGTCAAACATCATATCCTAGTGTTTTAAACCACATATTCGACCTAAGGGATCACAATCAGATTCATTTACACTTTCACACCACTAACCTACACGTTTTCTCTACCTCATCTTCATCTTCTTCAACATAACACACCAAGAACCCTAATTTTTCTTTTCTCCATAACTCCTTCGATTCTCACCCAAATCCAGTGATTCTTGAGCCTTAATTGTGTAGTTTTTCGAGACGAACAAAACCCCCATAACGGTTTCCATCAATTCTTGCTCGTTTGCAAGATTTCTGGGCGTGAGTTTTTAGGGTTTTGAAGAGTGTTCATCCAAGTTTCTTGCTTTGCACTTTTTCTTAGTTCCTCTTGTTTATCTACACTCAAGGTATGAAATTTCAGTAAATTTATGTATGATTTCCAATTGTGTTGTTGATTTCTTCCGAAATTTTAAGCTCATTGTTTAAGAGTAGGTTGCTTATCACAATGTATGATGTTTTAGCATAAACTTAAGAATGTTTATTTGATTTGGGTGGGATTGGAGCATGCTTTAGTCTTGGTGATGTGATTACACTAGATTTTTGCATGATTGAACATAGTTGTGATGTTGAATATTGTTGAAAACATGAATTTTTGAGAAAATTTTGTGAATAAACATGTTTAATTGATTTAGATGATAAGATGTGCAACTTTGGAAGTTTAAAAAGGCGATTTTACATCTAATTATTGATTGAAATTCAACATTGCATATTATGTTCAAAGTTTGAGATTGTTTGAAGATTTGGGGTGTACTAATTGTTGTCTTGTCTTTTGATTGTAGATATGTTTGGAAGAAGCAAGAAAGCCAAGACCTCCGGGCAAGGTTCGTCTTCAGGAGCCGGGTCAGGCTCGGGGGAATATCAAAGGCTTTGGGAACAATTAAGTAATGTTCAAGAAGGTGATGGGCAACTTATTCGACAGGATTGGGATTGGGAAGAGGCAAAGAATAGTCAGTCAGCTTCGGTATGGAAAGAAGAGAAGTTGAAGGCTCTCTCCCGATACCGAAACAAGAGATTGGAAGCGAAGATGTGGAAGATGAAGATGGTTACTGGTGTTTCAAAACCCGTACCCGAGAGGGCAGTTTGTGAGCGTACGGTAGATGTCGAAGAGTTCCGAAAGATCGGCATAGTTCAAAAGTTCGAAAAGATTGGTTGGGAGCGAGTGGTTGACTGGTGCGAGGATATCACTACCCGGGTATATTTGGGTGCGGTGTGTGAATGGCTATCTACGCTACGGTTTGAGCATTCTGATAGGCCGGCTCCTACATGGCGGTTAGTTGGTAATATTGGCAAAAACCAAATGATCATGTCATTCGAGCACATGAATGCTATAGCGAGATTTGATTCGCTTGGGATGGACGCATATGATTACTATGGTTATGATCAATTTTTGGATAATAAAAGAAACGAAGCCGATCCGCCACAAATGCTAGCATCCGTATTGACAGGTTCTGGGGGTGCGGGGGAGTCGAGAAGCGATTTGTCTTTGATGGGAAAAATATTACAAGGCATTTCGTTAGAAAATATTATGGTGCGGTATGGGGACCGCGGTAAAGTGAAGGCACCCGACTGCCGGGTTTTGCATGCGTTGTTGTATGGGACGCCCAAGCTATCATGGCGTCAAATTGTGATGATCAATACATGGGATACAAGGGAATCATTCAAGCGGAAGATGATCCCTTATGCAAGGTTGATTAGCACAATGATTCTGCAACAGAATGCATTGCCTCAGGAGTCACTGTGGGTGTCTAAGCCCATCGATCAGTTCAGCTTCGCCACCATTAGGCGACATTGGAAGATAACGGTGAAAGCTTTTGGTCATCTTTACACGGTTGAAGATGAACAAGGAGATAGTTACCGATTTAATGAACAGAGAGAGGGTGATGAAGAGGGTGACGAAGAAGAAGGCAATGAGGAGATGCCGGATGTTGAGGAAGAGACGGATCCTTCCGATCCGCGAGGTCCGAGGCGGAGGTATAGGAAGCAGCATAGGGAAATCTCTGCTAATGTGGCAGACTTTGTGAACCAAAGGCAGATACCGTCATACCGGTTGTGGACTCGTGGGCAACAAGCTGTTTACGATAATGTATCGGCCTGCATTGGTGAAGCAAGAGAGTACCATGAGAGCAGGAGAGAATGGGAAGAGGCGCAATGGGCGTATTCACAAGAGCAATGGGGTTCTCAAGCATCCTTTCGTGAAAGGATGGAGAAACAGATGGAAGAACAACAACTGCAACAAGCGTTACAACAGTCTCAAATGGAACGCTTGTTACAGTTGCAAGAAGAAGAAAGGGCCCACAGACGGGCACGGGAGGAAGAAGAGGCTAGGCGTTACAATGCACAAATGGAATTGGAACAACGCCGATGGAGAGCTTTGGCTATCTCTAACCAAATGATGCTTAATAACGCCAAGGTACTCCACGATCAGGAGCGCCATCAAAGAGACCTTCAAGCCGGTCTCCCGTACGCCGAACACTCGGGGTGGACCGATTACCCCAATCTTCCTCATCCACTAGGCCTATCCGATCCCACCCCTCATTGGCCCGAGGCAGTCGGCTCTAGTTTCATCCCGATTCCTTACCAGCCACCGCCACAAGGAGAGTCAAGCCCACTAGATAACTACAGGGATATGTTTGAGGCCCTCACTGGTTATCAGTACCAGCCGAACCCGCCAGTGAACCCTAATGAGAGATATCAGCGGTAGAGGCAAGGTACGTTTTTGTTGTTGTTGTAGTATATTATTTTGTTTCTGTTATTTTTATTTCATGTTATTTATTTTCGCCCGGTTAAATGAACGTTGTGGGTGTGTTCCCTACATAACCCTCACGAGACCTCTCGTCCTCCCAAGCTATTGGGGGGTTTAAAAGGGCTTGTTGCATAAGCTAAATGTAACCGTGATTCCTACGAAAGTGAGTTAGGTTTATTGTTGTTGTAAATTATTTTCCACATAAATCAAAGTAAAATAACGTATAGCTTGGTAATGTTTTCATAAAAGTGGTAGAACCCGGTAACTAACAAATTTTAATGGTTGTGAGAAGCATGCTTCTACACAAGGGTTAAGATTTGTAGGTACATTGGGTTCGTGGGACAACTGCTTTCATGAAGAGGAGAAGAGCATACGAAGAATGAGCTCAAAAACCAGGTGCATACGTTTCTTTTTACTTTTGATCTTTAGATTAGCAAATAAGTGGAATGTATTTTGTATTTTAATTTTCCGGGGTGAAATTTTTGGGGGAATTAGCCGTGTCACATCCCTTGTGCGTTAAAACTCTAGTTCTTACACATTGAGGACAATATGTACCTCGAGTGTGGGGATGGGGGAGTAGTAAAAGTTTTAGATTTTGACCCGTTCATTTAAATACTACACATTGAGGACAATGTTCACCTCAAGTGTGGGTATAGGGGAAAATTTCAAAAATGTCTTGTTTCAAAAGCGATCTTAAAAGCATAAGTAACTAAGTCAACGAGGGATGTCACAACCCATTTGGTCTATTGTCATGGTCAAGTTCGAATTAATAGCATGACGGGTATTTAGCGGGTGGTTATTTGGGAATAATCCGCCTTAGAAACTAGTATTTTATGCATGTCACATACCATACCCTTTTAGATATGTGAGGTTTTGAGCCACTTTTATATCATAGATTACATACCTATGTTTCTTTGTTTGAGTGGACCATTAGTCATATATTGTAGAACTTGCAACTTTTGATACGTTTGAGACTATAGACCGAATACAAGCACGAGAATGATTAAGGCATTAGGTAAACCTTTTCTCTTAAAACCATTTATCTATCCTTACCCAAACAAATCCCCTAGTCGCCCATTTTGAGCCTAAACCTTTCGTTTGACCACCCTATAGCCCATAACTGTTAAACTTTTTATTTTAAACCCGTGTGATGGAAAGTCGATTATAGGAGTCGTATTTGTATAGTTGTTCTTGTTTGTTTGCATATATGTAAAAAAAAATTATCAGAAAATATTATGAACAAGAAGTGAAAATCGTTGAAGAAAAACACAAAAAGAAGTGTTAGTAGTTGTTGAATAAAAGGCGAATGTTGTTGCCTCATAATTGGTGTTTATAGTTAGTTTTGCTAGAATAGTCTTTCGTAATAAAAATCGAATTTTCATCACCTTAGCCACTTTAAATATCCTAATTCCTACCCTTAGCCTTGCCCCGTTACAACCCTTACAAGACCTTATGACTTCTGCTTAGTGTTCGTGATCAATAGTGGAGAATGATTGAGTTGCAAGCTTATGCGGGTATGTGTTCTAATCGGTTTTGAGTGAATAGTCTTTGAAGTGCTAATACATTATAAATATTAGCCAATTTACAAGCCGAGTGGAGAGAACATTGTGAGGGACGTGCATGAATTGTTGGTTTCACGGGCGGGTTAATCTTGGGTATCCATTTGTGTATGTGAAATCACATTACCGTTAAATATATTGAAAATTGTAAAGAGTTTGAACTTTAGCATGACATTGGACCTTAACCTTCGTCTCGGGAATGGGGAGTGTATTTGTTGTTCGACCCACGTGAAAGTGAAAAACAGATTTGCTTAAGGGCAAGCAAAAGACAAGTGTGGGGATGTGATACGTGGTCGAAAACCGGTGATTGTTTATGTCTAAGTTCATGTTTTTGCTTAACTTTTTATCCTGAATAGCCTACTTGTAAAAGGGTTTGTGTTTTGCAGGTCTTGTGAAATTTAAGGAGCTAATTGGGAGCTAAACGAGTCACCAGAGCGAAAACGGAACCACCGGGACGCTAAACGGGTCAACCGGACTTGGGAAATGAAGAAAACAAAAAGTTGAAGTTCTGGGGACCGTCGCCGACGACCATAAGGTCCGTCGCCGACGACACGTAGAATTATCCGTCGCCTAAAAAAGCCCGTAGGCAGCAAGATAACACGTCGGCCAATATCAGGAATGCACACACCGTCGCCGACGGTGGTTAGGTCCGTCGGCGACGGCCCTTGTATGTTGTTGTCGCGAATTTTTGGTTTATGTTGGCTTTTGAACGAATCAAAAAGGGGGGTTGACATCAATTCGACGGTTACACTTTGTTTTTGAGTTTTGAACACATCTTGGAGCCTATTCTACCCATCTATCTCCTACCATTCATCATCCATCATTCCGACAACCCGAATCAAGAACGATAGCAACATCATCTTCTTGAATCGAAACCCTAGTTCCATCAATCCATTAATCCACTCACCCACTCACCATCATCACTCATCCCAAACCCTAACCATCATCATTCACCATTCTACAAGTTCCAAGATGACTCAATTCAAGCTTCCATCATCCGTTGATCGTGCCATTTTCACCATGAGCTGCTAATTTCTTGGAGGTTTCACCCCGGTGTAGATTTTTGTAAGTCTAGGGTTTAAACATTGTTCTTGGTTTGAGTTTGTGACAATTTGCTATTTGATTTTGAAGCTTATGACAATTGTCTTGCATTTGTATTGAATTCATAAATTGTCGAGTGAAGATTAAATTTGACTTTATGAAATGTTTATGTGCAATTATGCCTTGTCTATGTTAGAGTTTACATGTTCTTGGTAACAAAGTGCATTATGGTCCGTTATTTATAACGTTGATAGCTTTTGGCACCTAAGCCTCGCGACACTAAATCCGTTAATCATCTTTGCAATTGATTCAAACCTAAAACGTGTAGAAACCCTAGGATTTCAATTATCGAACCGGGTGTGAACCTTGTTTTCTTATCATTGTTCAATCAATCAATTTTAATTCTTGCAATTTGTTAATCACTAGTAGTTAATCCATTCAATCATTTTAGTAACTCTAATTCACATCTTTCAATTAAACCAAAAATACAAAAACATATCTAGTAAGCTTCATAAGTGTGACAATCGTTTATAATCAATCAAGTCCATTCGCAAACCACATACTCTTCGTGGTTCGACCCCTTACTACCACTAGCTATTTGTTAAGGGTAATTTGGGCATATAAATTTTATCTTTGACCGGAGCGCGACACTCCGATCACCTATCCCAATGCCACCCAGCTTTTTAGGTCTACTCATTTTTTTCCCAACGAACCCAATTGATTTTGTTCCTCAAGTTTGTCTTCCCCCAGATAAAGGACCTCCTAATACTCTCGAGTTTGTGCACCACCGCTTTAGGGGCAAGAAAATGGGATAGGTAGTAAGTCGGGAGGCTGCCAAGCACTGTTTTAGTAAGGGTGACCCTTCCAGCAAAAGAAAGAGTTCTCGCTTTCCAAGCCGAAAGTTTCCTGTGGAACTTGTCAATGACCGGCTGCCAATGCACCGCCCTTTTCATGTTGGCGCCAATGGGGACCCCTAAATACACAAATGGCAAAGCACCAACCCCACAATTAAGGCTCTCAGCCATAGCCCGAGTCTCGTCCTCTCCAACCCCTACCCCATAAATTTTGCTCTTATAGTGATTAACTTTAAGGCCAGCAACAAGGAAAAGGCATCTAAGCAAATGTTTGAGGTAGGTACTATTGTGCTCCGACCATTCTCCAATGAAAAGGACATCGTCCGCATAACAGAGGTGCGTTATGGTAGGACCTCCATTAGGCGTTTGAATACCATGATATAAGCCGAGGCTAACTGCCCTTCTCATGAACATATCCAGCACCTGCATTGCCAAGATGAACAGAAAAGGGGATAGAGGGTCCCCTCTACCAAAATAAACGAGGCCTATCTTGTCCTGACACTAGTCTATGTCCTTTTTTACATTTAGTAGGTTTTAGTTCCAGTCTCTTACCGTTTTGGTCCGGTTTTTAACCCATGAACAGGTTTCATAGCCAATTGAGTTTGTTCGCGTCATGCAGCATCTTTCAACATGTCAAAATGAGTCACTCTTGTTTGCCTTGCTCTCAGCCCCTTTTAATAGAGACGTATATAGGGCCAAACGGAAAAAAAAGGATTTTATTTCGCCTTATGATATAGTAGCTTAGAACCCCGTGTATTACACGGGTTAAATAAATGTAATTTTATATATTAAATAATAAAAAGTTATATCTTTATGAATCTTGTATATTGTATGGGTAAATAAATGTAATTTTATACATCAAATAATAAAAAAAAAAAAGTTGTATCTTTAAAAACCATGTGTATTACACAGATTACATAAATATGTAAGTTACCTTTTGCTTTTATTTATATGTACACATTAGTTTTTATTTTTATAAATTGATCACAAATTTTCTATTGACACATGTTTACACAGGCAGCTAACAATTAGTTTCAAAGTTGTTACTTTTGGCACATGCTTTTTAAAAATTTGATAC
>JARYGA010002899.1:0-16644 GCA_030545235.1 Helianthus tuberosus
GTTAAACATGTGAAAAAGGAACTTTAATATATGCGTAGGAAAAATGTGTTGGTTTGAGTGTGGAAAGTTATTATTTTTTTAATGCTTTACTACAGTTGCTGACAGTGGTGCGTACGTGTGTGAATCCAACTCCACTTTGTTTTTCTTACTCTAATTTTTTTAACCTTTTTAGTTTTTACTTGTATTTTTCTCATCGTGTCATGTGGATTTAGATATTTGACATGTAAATAAATCATATAAATGCTTATATATAAACGTGTTATTTTTATTTTTATAGATTTATACATATATAATGTTTTCATTGGAAAGAAGCCCACACACAAAACCATTTCAAGTGCAAATATACGCTAAGGTGTTTCTCCTATCAATTTCTACTTCTATTATAAATCAATCCTATATACTAAGTCTTCTACAAAATACAACACCATAACTAGTTCTTATTTCCTTGAGTTCTTTTTGTTAATCTCTATTATTTATGTTTCTATATTAATTTACGGTTTGCACTTTATATATATTTTTTTCTCAAGTTACAATTAGGGTTGTAAATGAATCGAACAAACACGAACATGGTCTTGTTCGTGTTCATCGTTAAGGAAATAAATGTATTCACAAACGGTTCATGAATACTTAACGAACAAGATTTTATGTTCGTGTTCGTTCATTAAGGAAATGAACGTGTTCACGAACGGTTCAGGAACACAAATAAAATCGAGGAAAGCGATGGAGGCTAGAGGTGAATGACGGAGAGAGCAGCGCGGGAACTTGAAGCCATAATCGTGGAAAGAATGTCGATATGAATATTGAGGAAGGATAGAGGAACGATGCATAAACATAGTGGGAATAGAGTTTCCTATTTTAATTCTTATGATAATAAAATAAATAAAAATTAAAAGTAGAAAAAGTTTGGATAAAATAAAGTACAAAAATCTTTCATGAACAACATAAACAAACAAACTTGAACGAATGTTCACAAACACATTACCGACGTTCATGAACACAATCGAACGAACGAGACCTCTGTTCATGTTCGTTCATATAACTATTTGAATGAAATTTCTTGTTAATGTTCATTCATTTATTAAACAAACGAACATAAACGAACTTTCTGCCAGACAGTTTACGAACTGTTCGCTGAACGTTAGATTCGTTTACAGCACTAGTTACAATCACTTGTTCTTGTAATTTGGTAAAGGCTTGCACCAAGAATGTACGTTTATGCACATTTCGTTATACATGATAAGTAATTGTTTATTGCACTTATTTCATATATATATTTATCAATATTTCATTTTCTTTCTCGGTGGACCTTGTCAAGCTCAAAAAGAGCCAATCATTCATCGTTATGAAATTTAAAAATCCAATATTAGGTGCTTCTAGTTCTATTACTTGATAACATATTCAACGAGCTCATAATGAAATCACTAGTTTGTATGGCTTGTTTGAGCCCAAATGATTCCTTCTTATCTATCAAGAAGTGCAAGGTGGGTCAATGGTCATTTAGCCGGGTTTTATCCTTCACACTGAATTTTTAATAATGAAGTAGACTCGATTGCGTTGCAAAATAAGCGATGAGTGTTTAAGTGATTTATTGGTTACATACACAAAGAAAGAAATTATTAAAAGTGTTAGATATCGTTTTTGTTGACACACAGATAACTATATATTTCAATTAATGGTGTACTGAAAATATAGTACAAGTTTATTAGCTGGGAGCATTGAGATGCAACTGGTTGCGGCCGGACCACTCTTGAGTGATTGACAATTAACGATTGTAATGAGTCACGGGTCAATTACAAGTTAGGGACCAAAAGTGTAGCCATTGTAGTTACTCCAACATGGATGTGGTATCACCGTGTTATGTTAATACATTGTTACTTCAATATTTTGCATACAACCTAAAAAACTAAAACCTTAGACAAAAATTATATAATATGATTGGTTTTTTGTATTCCCAATTCTATATTTCGTTTGTTAACATTTTTTTTCTTTTTGAAAAATGTAAATAATTTGTTTCAAAACATTATGGTTTATATAAGTTACTTATAATTTATGATTGATATTGAAAATTTATATATAGAATAACTGTTGACTGCTTTCTCTAGCACTGAACAGTTTAAATGCCCTCAATCATAGGCATTTTGTTGTGAACAAGAGGGGCCAAAAACAACTACAATATATATATATAGGACAAAGATCCGTTAGGAACCACCCTTTATTGCGAGAACCGCGAGAACCAGTGTGAACACAAACAGTAATTCCTAAAAAAATCTAAAACACACCCAAAATTTTTTTTTTTATTTTTTTACTATTTTTTTTGAAAAATTCGCTATATTTTGTTAATAAAAAAAAAATTCAAAAAAAAAAAAAAAAAAAAATTCGAGTAACATTTATCCATGCACATGTGCATATGTATCGTTTCTTTGTCAAATTCCGTAATTCATTACAAATAATAGTCAATTGCACTTTCATTTACACTACCACGTGTAATACACTACTTTTTACGTTAACAATGTTAGAAATGCACATGTGCATATATATGTATTAACATGAAATAATGTGTTTTGGTACACTACTTTCTCTTTCATCTATCATTCCACCCATAATACACAAGCATGCACATGTGCATTTTTGTCATTTCTTTGACAAATTCCGTAATTCATTACACATATTAGACAATTGCACTTTCATTTACACTACCATATGTAATACACTACTTTTTACATTACCAATATTAGAAATGCACATGTGCATTTATATGTATCAACATGAAATAAGGTGTTTTGGTACACCACTTTGAATACACTTTCCCTTTCATCTATCATACCATCCATAATACACTACCATTACCTCCTACCATCCATAATACAATATCATTAACAATATTTTCACTTTATTACATGTATGAACACCATTTATACCATCCAATCAACATATTACATAAAAAATTGACAACTATAACCAAACCATCAACCACTAGATATAACTAACCAAAAAACATGTATATGGGCCTACTTCTCAATTCAAAATCACAAACTTTTTGTACCAAAACACGTTATATCATGGTTATACCTAATTATGCACATGTGCATTTTGAATATTGGTAATGTAAAAAGTAGTGTATTACTAATAGTATTGTAAATTAAAGTGCAATTGTCTATTCCTGATAACGTATTACCAAATTTGTTGAAGTAATGATACATATGCACATGTGCATGGATAACTGTTACTCGAAAAAAAAAGTTTTTTTTTTTTTTAGTAACGAAATATAGCGATTTTTTTAAAAAAATTATTAAAAAAAAAAAATAAAATTTTGAGTGCTTTTTTGATTTTTTTTAGATTTTATTTTGTGTTCACATTGGTTCTCGCGGTTCTCGCAATAAGGGTGGTTCTCGCATGAACCTTACCCTATATATATATATATATATATATATATATAGGGAGAAGATCATGCGAGAACCACCTCTTATTGCGAGAACCGCGAGAACCAATGTGAACACAACCAAAAATGCCTAAAAATAGCTAAAAATCACACAAATTTTTTTTTTAATATTTTTTATATAAAATCGCTACTTTTCGAAGCAAAAAAAAAATTAATTTAAAAAAAAAAAATTGGTCACTAAAAGTAGCGATTTGAGCATAAAAATATTTAAAAAAAAAATTAGATTTTTTTAGGTTTTTTGGGGGTTTAGTTTTTAGCATTTTAGCTTGGGGGGGGGGGGGTTAGGTTTTTTTTTGGGGGGGGTGGGGAGGGGGGTTAGGTTTTTTTTTAGGTTTTTTTGGGGTTTTAGTTTTTAGCATTTAGCTTGAGGGGGTTAGGTTTTTTTTTTTTTTGGGGGGGGGGGGGGGGGGGGGGTTGGGGGTTAGGTTTTTTTAGCTATTTTAGGTTGTGTTCACATTGGTTCTCGCGGTTCTCACAATAAGGGTGGTTCTCGCATGAGCCCCTCCCTATATATATATATATAGTGGAGGGTTCAAATGAGAAGAATTTTTTTGTAAGAATAAAAAAGAACAAACTTCAACCAATAATAATGCTTCATTTTACTTCATTTAATTTTTGTATTTAATATGGGTGTAAGGGTATATTGGTAAAAT
Source organism: Helianthus tuberosus (assembly GCA_030545235.1). Lineage (NCBI taxonomy): Eukaryota > Viridiplantae > Streptophyta > Magnoliopsida > Asterales > Asteraceae > Helianthus > Helianthus tuberosus. The sequence continues at coordinate 4,093 of JARYGA010002899.1, forward strand.
TAGATAGATCATTAATTCTTAGTCTTCCTTTTTAATAGCTCACTAAATTAAATTTGTAACTTATTTAAAAAAATATATACATTTTCAAAGAAGAAAAAAATTAATTTAAAGTGTAGGATAAATTATGAGGTGTGTAGGATGAATTACGAGTTGTGTAGGATAAATTTCAGTATGTGTAGGATAAATTTAAAAAACGTGTAGGATAAATTTTGATGTGTCTAGGCAAAAATTTTAGTGTGTAGGATGATACTCTTTATTTGTAATTAATTAGTCAAAAATAATAATAAATGAGATGAGAGAAAAACTATTTAATGTTTTACAATTGTACCATTTATTCTTTTTCTTCTCAATTTAATTTTCTTCTCAAATGAACCTCCCCCTATATATATATATATATACTAGGTTATTACCTGGGATTGCTTCCCGGGCTCGGGAAACTTAGTTATATTAATTATTATTTGTTATTAATACAACATCATTACAATAAAAATATGAGCAGTGGGTGTTTTTCATTGTAATTCTAGTTTTCATTTGATAATTTAATTCTATAATTAATTAACCACATCAACAATAAAAAGTTGAGTGGCTGTTTTTTAGGGAAACCACTGATGGTCAATATCAGTGGATGTCAAGAATAAAAATGTGAGCAGTTGGTGTTTTTAACAATCAGTGGATACCCAACAGTGATTGAAAAACTGATGTTTGATCAGTCAATGGTCAACATGAAGAATGAAGAAACAGAAGTTATCTTTCAGCAGTGGATAACATTTAACAATCAAATTTTTAACGAAAACAGTGGTTGTAAATGACTTTTAAGGATTAATGTTCCCCCTGGAACAGATGATGCCAAAACTCTTCATTATTCTGGATTTTTATTGTCTCATCAAAAGTTCCCTAACTTGCCCTTTAAATTGCAATTCAAAATCTAAGGAACTTGTATCATCCTCATCCATGCAAAGTGTAAGCTCAAGGAGATCCTGTAAATCTTCAACACCCAGGCCAAGTGTTGCTTCCCTTGATATATGCTTCACTACACCATTAGATCTGATCAGAGTCAATGCATGGGTCTTTTGATCCGACATCCATTTTAGTATTTTTGAACCTAATGGGTTTCTTGGGAGAGGTTTATTTGCTGATGAGTTTGGAGATGGTGGCCTGTTCAGAACTTGTTTGTCTATGTTTTGAAGCTTTGCTGAGTTGTCATCCTCTAATGCCATTGTTTTGATAGCTTCTTTGAAATATACAGCTTCTTGTTCTTTCTCTACTTCATCAATCAGTTTTTGCCTCTTTCTTTGATTTACCACAATGGTACAGGTATCTGATGATGTGAACAGTGGTTCAGAAGTGTGAGCCTGCTGCTTTGGTTTAGGAGTGGTTTTGTAATCAGGCTTCTTTGGAAGTTTAGGATCTGTTTCTCTCCTTTTTTTCTTAGCCTTTCATAAGCCTCGTCAGTGTACTGCCTTGTGCATTTTGATATGGCTTTGGCAGTTCCCACTTTTGCATCAACCAATTCCTGCTTCTTTCTTTTATACTCCAATGTAAGATCATCAATTTTCTTTTTGTATTTGCTCCAATTTGGTGCTGACCTTTTCATGCCTGGATCTCTCTTTATTCTTTCAATTCTATTCAGTTCTGTTTTCAGAGCAACAAGCGGCCAGTCTTAAAATTATTCAGCTGTGGCAGGGTAGAATTTTTCACTCAAGATCAGCTTGATGATGTCTTCTTTCAAATCTTCCTGCAAGTTAGCTTCGGACATTTCTTTGCTTAGGTCTCTTGCATAATCTTCCAACTGTTTAACTTTCGTGAGCAAGAACTGCGTATGAGTTGAGAGTTCATTATCACTTTTCCCTTGGCATTCAAGTCTAGCTCTGGTATCAGCTTGCCTGGCCTTGAGTTTTAAATACTCATTTATGTTGGTTGGATCTCTATAACCAATCAGGGAAGGGAATTTCCTTTTTGAAGGATCATCCACTAAGTAAAACTGCCTCATTTCATTCTTTACAGCATGCAGTTCCAGTGGATAACTGGCAGCTACTGGTACAACATTAGCAGAGTCATATCCTTGGAGTGCTATAGGATCTTTGATTGGGTTAAACAATTTTGAAGGAATAAAAGATTGAGGTTTGGTGATATTGCAAGGGGCAGATGAAATGGGAACAGGTGCTGTTATATCATCATCATGCTCTTGAAATTTTGTTTTTCTTGTATACACCTTTTTGGGAGAAGGTGTTTCTATTTGAGTTTTTGGATCAAAAGGAACAATGGCTTGTGAAGAGATAGGTGATTGACTAACAGATGTTGAAACAACTGGTGTTTCAACCACTGTTGTCATTACAACAGATGATGTGTCATCTGATGTCTTCTGCTTTTTGGCAGGTGGTGATTTTGATGGTGGCTTTGTTGTGGCAGTGGTTGATTGAGTGATGGGAGTGGTTGAAGTGTGTGTTGATGTATTGGTGGTGGTTGTTGGGTTAACATCTGCTGAAACCACTGAAGTATCAACAGCTGTTGATACAACAGGTGTTCCAACATCTGTTGGTTTGGAAGATTGATGAGAGGAGCTTTTAGGAGGTTTGGGAGTATGTTTTGTGGATCTGGAAGGTATGGATTAGGGTTGCCTCACTTGTCTAGTGGGCTGTCTTCTTTTAGGCTTAGGTTTTTCTTCATCCTTGGGCTCAGAAGTACCCTGCTCTTCCTTCTCCATAAAGACTTTCTTCTCCTTTTCAAACCTTGATTTTCCTTTTGCCTCCATATCCTTTTTCAGCCTTGCCTTTTCATTAGCCAAGGCATTTAAGGATTCATCAACCTTTTTGGAACCATCTGGCCTAGGGAGGTCTGCAAGCATACTGGATTTCTCTGGTGCAATGTACAGACCATCTTCATATCCCCTTTTCTTTAACTGCTTCATTTTCTCCCCCTTTTTGGCATCATTTGGTGGAGGGTTATTAACAAAGATTATTGTAGGAGGAGCAGTGCCAGTGGTTTGCAATAGATGGGCCTTGATTGCCTTAATGTCTGCTTGTGTATCCATGAACCTAGCTTCCATTAAATTTCTGATCTTTTGAATTTGAATTTCATGTTGCTGATCAACATGTTCTCTTTGTTTGTGAAGCAGAGGTTGAAATAATTCCCAAAGCTCATTTGGAGTATGAGGAGATGATGGAGCAGATGTTTGAACTGGTGCAGCAGTGGGTGTTGCCTTTTATGCTTGTAACAACTATTGCAGCATAGTTTTGATATCTGCAACAGATGTTTCAATTGTATCCACTCTTGCCGTCAATTATTTGTATTTTAAAGCATCACCCAAGTTAATGGGACCATCTGCTTTCCCACCAGCAGTGGTTGTATCAGCAGTTGAATTAGGGAAAGTTTCCCAAAAGTCATCCACTGATGCCCCTTTTTCCTGGTACTGGGGACTTCTTTCCTCAGCAATTGAAATCTTTTTAAGATCACCAGTTGTTGGAACAAACACACCAGTGGATATCAGGGTTGCTGGAGAGGAAATTGCCTTCAAGGGAGTCTGATTAATGAAACAACTGGCCAGGTGTAGACCAGTGGATCCAACTCCTGTAGTTGCTGCTCCACTTGAACTACTAACAGGAATTACTTGTAATTCCTGCAGTGTAGCCTCCTCAACTATTGGTGGGTTAACAGAGATTGAGACACCAGACTCAGTCACTTGTTGTGGCATATTCTCAGTGATAGGTGATTGAGAATAACTGATTTGTGTCTGGGCTAAATCAACTGCATCCAATAGAGGTAACATGGATTGTGGTAATGTTATTGATGAAGGATGTGGGGTAGAAAGAGATATGTCCATGGGATTTGGACTGTGGAAGATGGAACCAAGTGGATTCAGAGCTTCATATTGTGGTGTCCCTGTGCTTACAACCTGATCCTTTTGTGAGGATGCAGGTGGAGTTTTAGGCAAAGGTGGAGATCTTTGTTCCATTTGTTGTGAGGAAGTAGCAGCAGTGGTTTCTGGTGACCTTTGTGATGTCACAGGTAGTTGCTCTGGGATCTCATCTTCCAGAGTTACCTTTTTTGTGGGTTTGGGGGGCTTCTGGATCTTTTTCTTTTTGGGCTTTTTGGTGGTTTTAGGTGTGGGTTTCACAGCAGTGGTTGTACTGCTGTGATCACCTTGAGCAGTGGGCTCAACAGCAGGTGCCTGAGGAGCAATGGTTGCTGCTAAAGTCTGCTCAGGTACCTCTGCTTGTGTTTTGGAAGGTTTTGACAGCCTTGTAAATGTTTCAGAGGTTAGGCTGTTTATTGGAAAAGGCTCTCCTTGAATAAGGACATGAGCATTATCTTTTGAAAATTTCTTTATAAAATAGTAACTTAAAAACCTTGGAAATAATAAAAATAAATTTTATTAACATTTTTAACAAGATCATTGAAAATCTCCTGGGAATAGTTAAAGTTTTCTTCATTCATTATAGCATAACCCATGTATTGGATCTTCAAAGGGATTTCATTGAAAGCAATGGTTTTGTTTGACACACACATTAGAAGGGTATGAAATAAAAACCTTGGGGCGGATGGAAAACTCCCCTTTTGTAAAGTTTCTTTTTTCATTTCTTCAGCATACCCTCTTTCAATGAAATCAGTTTGATATTCAATTTTTGGAAAAAGAAGTTTTACCTTGAAGATCATCGAGTTCAAATACCTCCGAGATGGTTTGTGGAGTAATGGTGACTGAAATACCCTTTATTGTAGAAGTAATGGCTAAGGGCGTTTTATCCTTAGTTTCAAGTTTCGCATTTTTCCAAAACTCTCTTTGGGTTTCCAGGTAGATCGAAGCATCATAGGTCAACAAAGTTTTGTACTTTGAGGACGAAAGAGCGTCTATGACAGAATCGAAGGTGGTGGTATGACTTGGTTTTTCGAGTAAACCCAAGTAGTTATGAGGAGCTTTGTATGGAAGAGCCATGATGAATCGTGGATTTTTATGAGTGAATGAAGAAGATGAGCGATTAAGAGATGAAATGGAGAAATGATTTGAGAGAAATTGATGGTAACTGCTTTTAGAAAGGAATTTTGAATTCGATTCGACAGTGAAAACCCTGTTTGGGGTTTTGATCAGGGTTTTATAGGTGGAAAAAGTGTATGCTGACGTGGCAGCGGTTACAAAAGATCTGACCGCTAAGTATTGTCCACGTGCCAACCGCTGATGAATAATGGATGAGAGTTGTTAGGAAACCACTGATGGAACAATATCAGTGGTTTGGAACGGTAACAATGAAAACAGTGGGTGATTTTTAACTATCTGTGGATTAAAACACTGATGTTTGATAAACAGTGCTTACCAAGGAAATGAGAGAACAGAGGTTGACTTTCAGCAGTGGACAACATTTAGCAGAAACAGGTGTTTGAACCAAAAACAGTGGTTATGACAGACTTTTAAGGATTAATGAAAAATTTTCAGTTTTAGCTATTTTTAAGGATGGATTTTTGATTTTTCTCAAAACATTTTAATGTTTTTATTCATAGAAAAACAGGATTTTGCTTGTTATTCCATGTTTAGCATGCCAATCCTAGAGATCAAGCTTTCAAAGGTAGATGTGTCTAATGCTTTTGTTAGCACATCTGTCAGCTGATCTTTTGTTAGCACATCTGCCAGTGATTTTGAGAGAAATGGACGATAACTGCTTTGAGAAAGGAATTTTGAATTCATCCTGTCCACGTGGCAGCGGTTACAAAAAGATCTGACCGCTATGTACTGTCCACGTGCCAACCTCTGATGATAATGGAGGACAGTTGGTAGGAAACCACTGATGGAACAATATCAGTGGTTTGCAACGGTTATAAATGAGAACAGTGACTGACTTTAAGCTAGCAGTGGATAGCCATTAGTGGGTTAAAACACTAATTTTGAACAACAGTTTTTTTTTTTATTTTAACTTTAATTTTTATCACCAAAACAATATTCGAGGAACTCTTATCTCATTGGAATGTAACGATTAGGTAAAATTGTAATTTCATATTAATTTTAGTTTTCATTTGATAATTTCATTCTATAATTAATTAACCACATCAACAATAAAAATGTGAGCAGTGGATGTTTTTTAGGAAAACCAATGATTGTCAATATCAGTGGATGTCAACAATAAAAATGTGAGCCGTGAGTATTTTTTAACTATCAGTGGATAGCCAACAGTGATTGAAACACAGATGTTTGGTCAGTCAGTGGTCAACATGAAGAATGAAGAAACAGAGGTTGACTCTCTGTAATTTGCAGGAGCAAAGATTCTTCAAAAACTGCTCTCAATGATCAAATTCTAAACATTTGTTTTATCTTTGCACTCTCCTGCTAACCATCAAACGAACCTTTGATACTATATAACCTCTGTTGACTTACCAAATAGATGTTCAGACATAATTCAACATTAACATAATCTAAATCTTACTCAAACACTAAATAATAAGTAAAAATAAAACACAACATAGATTTGTAAAATTAAAATTTATTCATTTATTCATGACCTTAAAACTAAAAGTCCAATAATTACATCACATACCGAACAATATTAAAGTTCAAATCTAAGAATAACAGCAAGAATTAAGAAACTTTAGTTTCAACTCCATCGATTACTGAACCTCTCGATGTATGTCCTTCAGCATCGCCATGAACTGCACGTCTATATCACTGCACTCTATATTACTGACAACACAAAGCTCACGAACGGAAGTTGAAGGCATCCGCATAAGATCTCTGGAAACCTGCTCTCTAGTGAACAGGCCAACTTGCAATCCATCAAAACATCTCTTCAACTCTTGAAGAGTAGCCCTATCTTCATACACCTGTTCCTCAATTTGCCTGACAAAACGCTGCTTTAAATCCTCTGATTTTGCATTTGTGAATGACGCCATTTGAATAAACTATATTACTCGACTTTCCTGAAAGTATGATATCTTCGTAGGAAAACTTGATGAAAAACAGGCGAAGTGACTATGAGTTTATATACTGAAATTTGTAATTGTGAAAACGTGTATATTTAATATAAACATATTAATGTATATTTCAAAACAGCAGTCCTTTAATGCAGAAACCTTTTCAAACCCCAACTTTTATGGGAAAACTGTAAAATTAAATACCAAGAAACCCAAGGAACAAAATTTCAAAGTTCAAAGAACAAAAGCAGATTATCACAATACCAAGTCAACTGTTGTAGCACATCTGACTTTTCACGATAGAAGATACATATCGTCCGTTCAAGTTGCAACTCTCCCATCAAAGAAGGTAGCACATGCAACTTTTCACGATGTTGCAACAATGATACTGCAACATCGATATTGAAAGGTTGATGTGTGATGGAAAGCTTCATTGAAACGACGATGTTGGAACAACGATACTGGAACGATAACATGTAAACATAATCAACAAACATTCGAACAAAGAAGTGTAATCGGAGATTAGCGGCTGAATCACAAGAAAGATGCATTTGAGAGAGAGAGAGAGATACGCTCACATATATGAGCGAGCGAGATTTGAATGTGAAACCAGATAATTATATCTGGTTTATAGGATTAGAATGTATGGTTTGAATTTTGAATGTGAAACCAGAATATATGGTTTGAATTATATCTTATTGGGAACTGATGTTTGATTATAAAATGTTGAGGGCAGATGTTTATTGGGAACTGATGTTTATTGGGAATCGACAGTAGTTTGGATTTTAAAGTGGGCCAGACCTTTGAAATTTTAATGTAGAGCAGTGGTTTGGATTTTAAAGTGATTTTAAATTAGGCTTTATGATGTAATAATGACATAAGAAAATCCTTGTTGGACAGCTTCTCTTGCTGACACATCAGCTTTTCTTATGTCATTGGGATTTCTTCTTTTATAGAAAGTATAGATTTGGGTATTCATATGTCTAAAATAATTATAAGACAATATATACGGTACCATCTCATCCATGAAGATCATATCAAGACGATATATTTCATTTTTGTTTTCATTCATCATCTTCATTTTTGAAAGCTAAGTAGTGTATATCCTTATATCCTGTTTTATTAAAGTAATTAAATATTAGAAATGATATGCAAAGTAGGAAAAAAAAAGAGAGAACATCAATTTTAAATTACCATTTTGCATATTTTGAATTTCAAAATTACTGATATTATCAGTAATTTACTGATCTGATTTGAAAGCAATTGTCATGATGACTTTTCTAATTTTTATTTTAACTTTAATTAAGAGATAATAACCGTCAATTTGAAATTCACATTTTGCATATTTTAAATGTCCAAATATCAAGAAATTAACATTAATTACTGATTTAATTTGCAACAAATAGTCATCAAGATTTTTTTTTATTTTTTAATTTAACTTTAAATTTTATCATGAAAACAATGTTGGAGGAACTCTTATCTCATTGAAATGTAACGATTAGGTAAAATGGTAATTTCATTGTAATTCTAGTTTTTATTTGATAATTTTAATCTATCAGTAATTAACACCATCAATAATAAAAATGTGAGCAGTGGATGTTTTTTAGGAAAACCAATGATGGTCAATATCAGTGGATGTCAACAATAAAAATGTGAGCAGTGACTATTTTTTAACTATCAGTGGATAGCCAACAGTGATTGAAACACTGATGTTTAGTCAGACAGTGGTCAACATGAAGATTGAAGAAACAGAGGTTGTCTTTCAGCAGTGGATAAAATTTAACAATCAGATGTTTGAACCAAAACAGTGGTTGTAACAGACTTTTAAGGATTAATGAAAACTATCATTTTTAACAAGGTTGGAGAACTCGCTAGTCGTTAGCGGGTCGGTGAGGTAGGGACTAGCGACTACTCGGGATTAATCAGATCAGACTTTTTATGTATAATTTTAAGTTTTTATACATATATACATATATTTTTATACGTAATTTTTTTAAGTGGACAAGTTTTGACCGGAATCTGGGAGGTTTTGGCCGGAATATGTGTTTTTTCCGATTTTTTCTGATTTTTTCGATTTTTTTCCGATTTTTTTTGTTTTTTCCCGATTTTTTCCGATTTTTCCCGACCGACTAGTCGCGATTAGGGTCGACTAGGGCCGATTAAGGCCGACTAGCGATTTTTTCACTGATTAGTGAAAAATTACTCAGTAGAGGTCCGACTAGCGACTAGTCGCCGACTAGTCGCGATTTTTGCAACACTGATTTTTAACTATTTTGAGGATGTTTGACCTTAAACAGATATTTGACCTTCTATATCAGTTGTTTGGAGTTAAAAAATATTTGACCTTAAACATCTGTTTGGACATAAACAGATGTTTGCGCTTAAACAAATGTTTCACCTTAAAAAGAAGTTGGCCCATAAACATCTGTTTGCAAAAAAGACCAATTTCAAGAATACTATACCCAAACAATCAAAATGAGGAGCTTAATAATCATCCAAGTGTACTTCATTTTTATTTAGTAGTATAAAGATCAAACCACTGTTCAATTTATAGTACCGATCAGTTAGCATGCTGGGGTGATGTGATAAATACTGTTACATATAAACATCTTAGTGATATGACATCTAACAATCTAACAGAGTATAAAACATTGATGTGATAAATACTGTTACATATAAACACTGTTAACATAAACAAAGGTAGAATATCTGCTGTTGATGCTGAACCACTGTTGTTGTTGGGCAGTGGTTCATCTTTGAGTTTGTATAGGGTTTGTATCGAGAGATAAACTATAGCGAACCACTGCTACACTAAACACTGTTACATAAGAAACACTGATACATAAATACTAAAGTTGAATCCGCTGTAGATGCTGAACCACTGCTGCTACTGAGCAGTGGTTTTCCTTTCGTTGATCAGGCTTTAGGTACATAAGTGTTTGTCTTTAACAGGGCTTTGTCTTCAACAGTGGATAGGCCTCATCAGTCTTTAAGTCCATTAGTCTTTATAAGGAGCAGTGGTTAATTATAACAGTTTTTAGCATGATCAGTTGTTATAACCACTCCATAACCCTTTGAGAGGAAGCAAGTGTCCGTCTATTCAATTGAGAGGAGTCATTGCATTACATCCCTGTTGAAAAACAGAATCCATAAATTTAGGGAAAATGGATTTGAAAGATGATAACCCAACGGAGGATCTCATTCTACAGCTCCGATAAATTCAGGGGTATTCTCAAATAATGGTTCCTAGATGTTTGAAGAACGACAAAGACAGACAAATGTCCACAGTGCTGCTTCTTTGAACATTTGTCGGTCTTCAAACATTTAGGAAGCATTATTTGAAAATAACCCTGAATTTATCAAAGCTGTAGAATGAGATCTTCAACTATTGGGTTATCATCTTTCAACCCCATTTTCCCTAAATTTATCAATTCTGATTTTCAGACCTCCCAAAGCCACCTAACCAACTCCAAAGAGATCGAGACAGCTTGAAGCATAACTTGGACTTACTATAATTCCACCAGTTCAGTATTTAATCCCAATATACCAACTCAATACAAATAATAAATATTTGGTGTGCTACAACTGTAAATAACTCAGGAAACATATTTGAAACCATAAATATGGATTATAAAGATCTATGAATGAAACATGGGTGAATAAAACAACAAAACAGATTGTGAAAAACAAAAACTACAAACATATAAAAATCAATCTACTGGTAATCACATGGTACACCAATGCAAGCATCTGAATAAACAATAACAAATCAAAGACAATTTACAGATACTTACTGAAGCCATAACTGGTCACATTTATGTGCGGCTCTTAACTACATTCTGTAGAATCTGTACATCTAACAAATAATCAAAGAAACAAATAATCAGAGATGAGATACATAAGTGCTTGTCTCTAACAGGGATTTGTCTTCAACAGCGGATAGGCCTCATCAGTCTTTAAGTCCATCAGTCTTTATAAGGTGCAGTGGTTAGTTATAACAGTCCTTAGCATGATCAACTGTTATAACCACTCCATAATCCTTTGAGAGGAAGCAAGCGTCGGTCTATTTAATTGAGAGGAATAATTGCATTATATCCCTGTTGAAAAATAGAATTGATAAATTTAGGGAAAGTGAGGTTGAAAGATGATAACCCAACAGTGGAGGATCTCATTCTACAGCTTCGATAAATTAAGGGTATTCTCATATAATGGTTCCTGGATGCTTCCAAAGAATCAGCACTTTGGACATCTGTTGTTCTTCAAAAATCTATTATCTATTCTATCTATTATATATAATAAATGGAAGTTATTTGGTCCACGTGGCCCAAATAACTTTCATTTATTATATATAATAAATAGAATAGATAATATATAATAGATAATAGATGTTTGAAGACAACAGATGTCCAAAGTGCCGATTCATTGGAAGCATCCAGGAAGAATTATATGAGAATACCCTTAATTTATCGAAGCTGTAGAATGAGATATCCACTGTTGGGTTATCATCTTTCAACCTCACTTTCCTTAAATTTATCAATTCTATTTTTCAACAGAGATGTAATGCAATTATTACCTTATTTAAGATACCTTCAACTGCATATTCAATCATGAACTATCTAAAGAAATGGATGAAATCATCCAAAAATACCCAAAATAAAATTAATTAAACCATCCAATATTCTTGAGTACTCACCATTAATGTGATGACCAATATAAAATCAAACCCTAAAAGCATACAAATCATAATGAAATATGAAAGAAACAAACCAAAAAACTTGTTGGGCGATTAAAATTAAAAGGATATCATACGCAATATTCAGGTAATTAGAATGGTCATTTTTACCTTACTTGACAACAATAGCAAACAACATCAAACAACAATAGCAAGTGACCAATCAATCAACCTCAAAATCATATAGAAGCCTAAAAATAAAATGAAAATTAGATAAGTGAACATCAAAACTGAACAGGAAACCTGACAAAAAATTAACCAAACACCTGATGTTGAATCCAGTGTAGATGTTGAATCCACTGTAGATGCTGAACCATTGCTGTTACAAACAGATAATACCTCGGGAACTAGAAATTTAAAAGGATCGGCTTCAAAGGCTTCAACAATCGGAAGATTCAAATCTCAAGCAAATGAAACCCTAATTTCAAAAAGAATAATCGGTGAACATATTCACAGATCAATAATCAACAGATGTTGTACTCATATCATCACCGTTAAGAAAAAAAACCCTTAGTTTCTGAACATATTCAAACATACCAGTTCATGGCGGAAATCTAGCCGCAGGTAAGCAGATCTCAACTTTGATGACCATCGATGACAACAACCCTGGAACCATATGATGAGATTAGGAGTAGAAATTAGGGTTTAATTAGAAACTTTGTATGAAAATAAGAAGAAATCAACACAGGTCTATAAACATACAAATCAAACCTCAAATGGAAGAACCTTGCCGACGAAGAAGATGAAAGAATCTTCCCAACTATAGCTCGGGATGAAAATTACAAAAGCCAGATACTACCTCTTCATGGTATAATCAGACATGAAAATTACAAAGGCTGATTTCGAGTTATGTGTTCTGCAATTACAGGTTCAATGTCGAATTAGGGCTACAAAATCAAGAAAACCGAGTTAGGATTGCAACCAAAATT